>JAUOBX010252852.1:0-11499 GCA_032360705.1 Eupentacta quinquesemita
TTCCTTGGTAGTCGGCCTTAAATAAAGAAATCGTGTAGCAATCCGATAAAAAAATCGTTACAGTGTGACCGGCCCTTAACTGGCTAGAGCGTCAAACTGGTAATCCAGAGGTTACCTGTTCAAGTCTGCAATGTAACCTTGAACAAGGTGTTTAATCCCGATTTCTCACAATGAGGGAAGGGTGATTTTTATTGACCCCTCCTGAGCCTGCTCCACCTTTAGGTCACGCTACAAAGGCATTGCCTTGGTTCGTGACCTAGCGAGGGTTCGCAGCTGACGAGAGTGCTGTATCCAGGTATAGGCCTATGCATCTTTGCCAGCGTTGTATTGGATCGATACTCGTGTCCGGTAGTTCCATCACTACAAAATAGAAAAAGAGTTAGGGAACACGATGGAGGTGGTTGGGGTCGTTAATACCAAACCCTAGCCTACCTAGCAAGTTGATTATTCTCTTTGCCAGAGAAGTACCCGCCCGCTCTCCAAGGATTCGAACCTGCAATATGCGAGTCCGATCACCAAACCACTACGCTATGAAATATGTTAAAGAAACGGGGTCTATGCTATTGATGCTGTGCCTAATGCATTTTAGAAAACTGTCCCAGTCACCCCACAATTTCCTGTTTTCGTGGAGTAAGTCTTCCAGCCTGAATTCAGAAACTGCACTCAGTGATTCATGATCAACTGAAACCCCAGAGCTCACATTTATGAACAAGACTCTCCCCCATGCACTGTAAATTGAATGAATGAACCCACTTTTAAGTTCTAGTAGAAGTTGGGGTATTTGGGGCAACCCTGACCTTTGGAGTGAGTGGACATTTTGGGCGAATCTCACAATGGTAAATCTATATTCGAATATTAATTATCACATCTCAACATTTATTAATTATCAGCATATGAAGACAGAGGTGGCGTGACGAGATATCCATCTTTCGAGCTTGGTCTTGAATTTCCAACCGATATACAATCGGACAGCGTTAGCACACCGACAGAGAAAGCAGGTAATAGACAAATCGAGTTGTGACGTTTCTTAGTTTTTGAGGCTTATAGAAGTGTTGAATATGACTTTGAAGATTATGATTATTGATTAGTAAATTAGGGTAATCCAACCCCCAAACCGTCTCAGCCGATACGACGGTCAAAATTAGGTTAGGTCATGTTTTGGGACTTTGGAACTAAAATTGTCGATGTAGGCGTTAGAAAATACGATTTTCGACTATGCAAGTTTTGAAACAATGAGTCAGCAGTCACATTTGCCTTTAACGGAGGCCTACACATACTGTACAACTTTCATCGAATGAAAATAAATGAAGTAAACCTTGTTATTGGAATTTCGAATTCTTCTAATTCGTGCAGTTATGCTAAAGCCGTCCAATGTATTCATTATGTGCCTGTATACATGGTACACGTGTGACGCTTGCTCGTACCCAATCGACCAGTTGTTGGTGAAAATAAGACTCTTTATTTTGAGATCTTGTCGACGGAGGTCAAATTATTGAGATGTTGTGAATACGTGCATACATGCTCGGATTGCCTGTTATGAACATTTTTAACATAGCCTATTCCAGGAACGCGATGGTCATGAAATCGACTGCATAATTCGACTGCATTGTCATAAAATTGGTGAGTGTATTACTTTATTTCTTCCGTTTTTTCCATTTGAAACATCAGGATTGCCGTACGCTCAACACAAGAAACTGCAACAAAACAAAACAGGAAGTAAATTGGCACGTTGTAATGTGCCTATTTGTAGTTTCCTACACATCTCATGTACCTTATGATGAATAAGCGTGTAACAGGTCAACCCGTACCCAAACTAACTCGGCCTCCGCAATCTCCGTCTCGTGGCAACTCGTTCCCAAATTAACGTCCGAAATGGCCTAATTTGTCAAATCAGCTCGGTCCCGTTTCGATCCCGTTACTAATACGTCAGTAACGACAATGGTGGCCTTTGCTGATTGGACACGAAACACGTGATTGGGTCGAAAAACCGCACATTTCTAAGTCACACCCAGTCGATATTCGGCACATGTTTATGGGACATCCGAAACATCTAATTGAATTCACTCGTTAGTTTATTCACTATCGTGGAAGATATAATTATTGATAGGGAGAATGTACATCAAAAGTGGAAGAAAGTGGTCTAGAAATCCGCGAAGAGAATGTCTTTATAAGGAGACCACCTCCTTGAATGTTCTAGGGTACCGTTTATGTCAAAAAGTTTATACAATGACCGAAATATTGTATACACAAAACAAACACATTGAACTAGAATATCTGGACCAAATTATAACCCCAACAAATACACACATATGGCGGGCGGGGATATGTTACACGTTAAGAAAAATATCTGCAGCTGGTAAATTTACTTGGCATCTTCAAATCGTTTCTATAATTTCACTTATTTAGAGAGGTTTGAGCTGGAAGATGATCTTCTCTCCAATGGTAACACAGATGAGAAGTACAGGAAAGTTGGACTTGCCCTGCAGCGTATAGGCGACGATATCAACGACAATTTCTTCAAGGTTTGAATTATTCACAATTTTATTTTGAGTATCATAAACTCAAAACAGTACTAGCAACAAAGAACGAAAGTATACCGCGATTTTGACAGAGAAATCTCGCAGTTGTCTACATTCAGTCATTACTGTCAGTATAGTGGACGTAGGTTGCATTCCAATTCCAACATATGCGTCGCTCACAGCCAATGAAATACACGATACATCACATGGGAATTTCCCCATCTAGGCTATATCACAACTTAAATCAACTAAAAGTTAGATCCGCACGACCACAATTTGCTTTTATTGAAGTGTGACCTTGTCAAAAAAATCTCACATGAGAATCTCATGACATCTCACCAATTGTGAGGATATGGATAGATTCCCATAAACCTCTCACACATTTCCCATAGGTTTATCGAAAGAATCCTCACTCCAGTGAAGCAGCTACTCACCTGTGGAGCAATCCCCCAGTTGCAATACAGAAATGCAATAACATTCATACATTTAGATGCACATACTGTTTCACGACTTTTATTTTGCAATAAGTAATACATATTCCATGTCATTCCTATTTTTCCATTCCTGCTATATTACAGCGTTTCTGCATTTTAGCGTTTTTTTTTACGAGCTTTCATATTTGCCGTCTGTATATCTATCTAATGCGGGGATAAATACGTGGGCGGTTTTCCCGCCTGCATATGTCTAGTTTCATATGTTTTCATTATCGATGTTCTCATCATATCACATCATATGAGGAATTTCTTGTTCATGAAATTATTCCATATGAATATTATGTTTACGGGAAAGTTGTTAGAATTTGAGTTTCTCACGAAAACAACAAGAATCTCACGAGAATTTATGAGAATCTCCATTGTTAGGTTAGTTATTCCCTTACTTAAGATGGAGCAGTATACTTTGCTTACTGCAAACACAGATTAATTCGGATAATTATTATCTCATTTCTTTTTCTGTATATCTTTTCAGAAAAACTCCGAGGTTGAGACGGCTCTGAAATCACTAAGTGAGGATCTCATCAAGGGGGTGGCCGAGCATGTGTTCCAAGATGCAATAGAGAACATTCTAAAAGAATTCACGGGAAGTTTCCCCAACCAGGAGGAAAAGTATAAGGTTGCTCTGGTGATGCTTTGTACGAAACGTTCCCTTGGCGCGATGGCTGGTGCCGTCAGTTCCGCGAAGGAGGCCAGTGAGGCCGTTATAAGGGAATCGATGATGTTTATTGCACAACATTATCCAGGATGGATCAGCAATTTCAGTCTCTGAAGGTAGCATTCCATATGTACGGATGCTGAATGCGGCTTGACATTATCAACTCTTTACCTACCAGGCGGGATTAGCCAGACCAGGCTTACGCAATACAATGGCAGGTATTTCTCTTGAGGGCGCTCCCATGGCGGACCATTCAATGGCGGATGTCACGCCCGGTGCCCACGTCACCACTCGGCCCAATTCTGGGGCAACTTCTTTAGTTTCGAGCGGCGCGTGACACCGACACGAGCCCCTGTAGCCCGTATGATACGTCGGCCAGGATCGATACTGAAATGTTGGACACTTTCCAACAGTGGTAGGCAAGGGGTTGATGTTAGCTACATGACTACATGTAAAAGATGTCCGGATCCGCTGTTGTTCACAAAGATAGAGAATAATTCGGAAGAAGCCAGAAAAAAATCATCATTATGCATAGAAATACATTAATACAGCGCTTACTATGTGTAGCATTATTGTCTCATCATTGCAGGAGTATTTTCTCTTCCTCATCAGCTTGACGACCGTTTTTATGATATATTTTACTTTTAGGTTTCGTATTATTTCTCCTCATTTTTCGCCTCAGTCAGTTTTCTCCTGTCAGATGATTATCATTTCTAGCAAAACTGTCATTTCAAAATGTATACAGCATGCCGCATCTGCACATATGGAATCCCGCCCTAAACCAGTGACGGATCTCAGCTGTTTAGCTGATACCAACACGCACTACCGGGATAGTTGAAGAGAGAAGCATGAACGCACCCACGCGTGTAGGACGAATCGTAATACTAAGTGCGTTATTGTTTTGTTCTACCTTTGCCAGTTTACGTGGTCAGTGATAATAAATTAATAATAATAATAATATGATAATAATAATAATAGTAACAATAATAATAATATCAATAATTATAATAATAAATGGTCATAGTAGTAGCCTCACGGATATGTACAGGGAGCTCATTCCACATACATTGAGCCGCAATGCGGAATGCTCGATCTCCGACTCTCCTATGAGATTTTGAGTTAGCAAATATGATCACATCCGTGGACGAACGTAGGCTATAACGGCTAAAGGTGGACTCATGAAGGTGGTAAGAAGAGTAGAGAGATAACATGGCCTGGAGGTGAAGCACTTAGACGTTATAAAGAGGAGTGTGTAGCAAATCTGAACGGTGTTTCAATCCAGTTGGATTTCATATTCAATATATCGTATGGGCAAAAGGTCAAGCAAGAACCTAAGAGAGACAATGAGAGCTTACGCATTATTTCAATTGTTTACAAATTATCACAGTTATTAGCTGATCATACTGCTGTATTTTACTAGTATTAGGATAATGGTATTTGAATCATTGGTAATCTTAACCACCACGCGATGAACATTATACTAAACTAATTCACAAATTTCTCCGGTTCACACCAGTCATCAGGATATATTCACGGATTCTGTAAGGCATGAAGTAACGGCACACCAGTTTGTCAGATTCTTTGAATGTACGAATGTGATTTGCCTTGCATGGCACTGTAACAATTTTGAAGTTCCAATGGAAGTGCTGAACATGACTTTGCAAAATATGATTCCCTTTGACCAGTATATTAGGAAAATCTTACCCCTAAAATATATTTCAGTCAATGGACAGTGAGCATGGGGTTAGCTCTATTATTACGCAATGTTTTTCGATGTCACGAGGGGAAGGAAAATGTATGTTCAGTATAAAGTCAATGCAAAGTTGACTTTATTTGTGTCACACGAAGATATAGATGCAAGTAATCATTGTCTTCGAAGGAAACAGAATCACTTGCACTTTTCACTTATGAAGGAATGAAACATCATCACATTATTGTGTAACTTCAAAAGGGACAATCATTTGGTTCTCTTTTTGGCGTCATCATACCTCATTTATTAATGAAGATATAAAGCACAAAGACACGACGAGTTGGGAACTTCATCTTTGTAAGTTTCAAAGCTATGAAATGACCCTTCACACGGCCTTTGAAGAATCCAATATTTTCTGTGCTATGGTGAGGAGAGTAGGGATAGTGTACGTTGTTTTACACAGAACAAGTTATACAGCGATAAAAAAATCCAGGTCATTTATTCAGAGTAATTTTTGTGTGTGTATAATTTGAGAGGAATACGTTAATATTTCAGAACGCTTCAGGGTGTTCTCTCCATTCAGAGCCTTACGTATGTCAACTTGATATTGCCATAAATTCCAAATATTGACCCTTGAAAGGCTCATGGCTAATTTCCGAAGAAAATGTTTTCGCTGTCAACATTCCCCTTCCCCCGAAAAGTCTCGCATATTGTTCAGTTCAACACTCTCTGATTATCAGGGGATCAGATTATCCCAGTAATTAGAGTTCGTGACTGACGATAAGTTCGTGACACTCAGGCGTCAGTTGGGAACCTTGTGAGATAACTCATAAATAGAAGCGTGCGCCGTATGTAGCAATCATATTGATAGCTACACACAGGGGGCACGATGACGTGATGTATGGTGTATGTGCGTCAAGAAAGAACAAAAGATATGTACAATAAATACTATGAAGTGCGAGAATGACAGGTCAGTCATATCTGTAAAGTACTAAAGATTGATGATCAGAATGTTGCGAGTTCGAATCCTGGTCGGCTTAGTTTTCAGGTGCCTCGTCCCACTCAGGCGTTAATGGAACCTTGTGAGGTAACTTACAAATAGCAGCGTGCGCCGTATGTAGCGATCACATTGGTATCTACTCACAGGGGACAATATGACGTGATGTATAGTATATGTGCGTCAAGAAAGAACAAAGAGATAAGTACAATACTATGAAGTGCGGGAATGACAGATCAGTAATATCTGTGAAGCGCTAAAGACCGCTGTATGTTTGATGATCAGAATGAACCTGGGTTTTCAGGTGCCCCGTCCCACCCATGCGTTATTGGGAACCTTGTGAGGTGACTTATGAATAGTAACGTATGTGGCAGTCCTATTCTACCCCAAGGGACACGATAGCGGGATGTACAGTGTATGTGCGTCAAGGATCAATAAAACGAGATGTGCACTATGAAGTGCGGGATTGTCAAGTCACTAATATCTGTGAAACGCTTCGAGACCGCTGTAAGTCGGTGATACAACGCTATATAAGCACGGGATATTGTTATGATTAGTGTAATTATGATGAATATTACACCGGCGACAGCAAATCAAGAGAAACGTCTTTCATTGATAACGCAGTAGGTCTATGTAGATCATTGACATCAACTGGGACATGGTCGTACCCTGTTTCCGTTTCCGTATGAAGGAGGCTACGATCTTCCTATTCCAATATTTGAAGATTTGAATTCGCAGTTGTATTGACCTTTTTTCCCTTTGATCGTTCATGGTGGACAGGTGTTCGAACCGGGAAATGAGATCTGACGTTACCTGGCTTGATCAAATATGCCCATCGTCAACATTGTGCGTCCAGTCGGTATATAGTTGTTGGCACAGCGACGAGGGGAATGTGGAGGGCAATGATCTCTAAGGCTTACCAGGAAGTGTAAACAATCGTGCCAACGGAATCACACGCTAGGTCAAGGAGGATGATCGATTCGATTTGTAGGAACGGCTAAATCATATGCAGCGAGATACTCTGAAGGCGAATAGGGTTACCATAATGAATGAAGAAGAATCGGTGCTCATAGCGCGCCTAATCACCAGTGTATCAAGGCGCTTTTCAGGTTTTAAATAACGTGCAGAATACTGACAGCAAACCTAAAATAATAATAATAATATCCTGTACTTATATAGCGCATTAACACTGCCACCGTAGGTTTACTGTGTTGTCTGTAAAGCGGATTGAGGCATTGCATAGAGCGCTATATAAATGTTGTATTATTATTTTTATCAATAATATTATCATTATACAGCCCGTATAAAAACGCATATATGCTACTCCTGATAATACCACTGATTATTAGTGACTCAATCAACCCTGCATTTTGTTCTCTATTGACACCGTGACCGGACAATTGGCACCCGTATTATTCCCACCCGGCCAATTCTCACTCTGCAAAGTTGCATTTCAGTGTCACAGTTAGGCTTAGGGTCTAAAGTTAGTGTCACGTTTTGGGTGGTAATTGTCCGGGTGGCAATTGTCCGGGTGGGAGTTGTCCTGCAACCCATGACACACTGAAACGGTGTGTCACATCGTTGGTTCCGCTGGGGAACCGCCGAATAGTTGTCAATACAGGCGGTAGCCATTTCACGCCTGGGTTCCGTGAGACGATCAGAAGACACAAAAAAACAAAAAAGATTAAATTCCGAAAAAGTCAGATTTTGTATACAATACAGGCACTGTGAATTACACGGAGCCATTTGCAACTCAAAATAATACTCCGAGTCACATGAGCAACGGGAGCTTCTCCCCAAAATTATGCAAATTAACACATTATTCCCTAATTTCAATTGTTCTTAATCTATAGAAAAATAATCTTGTTCGAGGGATACTCTCCAATCCGCGTGTAAAAGTGGTACCCTTCGAGTTGGCTTGTGTAGAGTAGTGTGCGCCGCCTGTGGCTGCCACTATTGGGTAGTCCCCCGTACGTGACACACCGTTTCGGTGCGTCAGGAGTGAACATAAAGTGTGGGGCACTATGAGTGCGGCATTGTCAAGTCACTAATGATCAGGGGTGATATCTGTAAAGCGCTATGAGACCGCTGTAAAGTAGGAGATGGAGCGCTTCATAAAAAGTGAATATTATCATTAGTCCACTGTAACTTGATACGAACACGATGCAATATATTGGGTAATGGTGTAGATAAATAATAATATCCACACATTTATGGAATAGGGTTAGTGAAAATACCGACATCGTTCTGATATTAGTTTTTTCCTCATTCGGTTAATACAAATAATGGGAAATAATGTGTGTTTGTTTGAGCATTATGGTAAGGTTATTTTCGCATATCATACCACAGTAATAAATAACAGCAACATGTTCCGTCATGTTTTAAATATTTCCCATACTAGCGAAAATCTCTCTATCATTATCTCCATTCACCGTTCAACGTCAATAATATAATCGGGGCATGAGCAGGACACCTGCAATGTTTTGCAAGATCACTGTAGGTCTCGGCCTATATAGTTCAGTCAGTGTCTATCTCTATCCTGAGCAATTGTCGAGATCCAGAGTTTATAACACAACTCCATTGCATTATTATTTATTCAGGCCAACGTTAGGCTATACCATGTGTCAATGTGTTGAAGATGTCGATGTAATAACGACACTGGCTCAGGAGAGAACTTTCTACCAGGATATTATTATATCATTATGCGAGGAAATAACAACGGAGGAACACTTTCGAAAATAGAGGGCAGTCGCCAGTCGGGCATTCTAATAAATTATATCAAAGATTTTTATTTATTAAAGTGCCAAATATACTAGTAGGATCAGGTGCCTTCAACTTGATCTCGATGACACACCCATAGGTGAACTGTTACGGGTTGCTTCATTCTAGACCACTTGTGAAGCTGGTTGATTGGCTGGATGGGTTCCATTCAGCAAGCTGAAACCACAATACTACTGGCCCTAAATAACAACTGAAGGGGAATATTCAACTGAATTGATATTACCTTGTTACCTTGGACCATCCAGTCGTGTAGGACCCTTGGTGTGGACCATCCTCCATTCTTCCGGCTCTTGGTTGTCTCTCGCAGTCCGTCCATTGACAGCACTGTCACGTTAATTCCATCCATCAATCGTGCTCTAGGCCTGCCACGTTTCCAATTTCTTGCCGAGGGTAAAAGGAATCTATGCAGCCATGCAATCGTGTGTATGTGGATGTGTATGTGTGTGTGGATTTAGGTGTGCATGTGTGTGTGTGTATGTGACACTTCGTGTGTACAAGATATCTGTTGAATGCAAACATATAACCAGTTGAAATTGGGTACATAGGTTACATATATGGAGAGGAAGATCCCTATTGTTTTTGGTGGCAGGTCAAGGTCGTTTAAGGCCAGGAGGGGCGAAACTCAAAATGCTTGTGTACACGATATCTATACAATGCAAGCATGTAACAAGTTCAAATCAGGTACATAAGTTACATAAATGGAGAGGGAGAACCCTATTCTCGGTGTCCGGTCAAGGTCATTCGAAGTCACAGTAGGATTATCCTCATATATCCTGACAACGGAACATTTTATGTGGTAGACCTAATGGAAAAGTTTGTCTGTGTTCGTCTGTGTAAACTGCATCTGGTGACCTACTTTTACCTCATTTGACCTTCGACCATGTGACCAATTTTCTGTGACAACCAGATTCCTTCCGTTGAGGCCATATATAAAGTCAATCACACCACCCTCCTACAGTGCTCCTGTTACGAGTTTTGATCATCATCTATATAGGCAGCACGACCACTGAATTAGTATAGAAGATAATAACATAATAGACACTGAAAACACTGAATACAATGGTGCATTGGCTTCATTCTTGGTATATAGCCTGTGCATAACATATAGTACATAATTTAGATTAATTTCAGGTCGTGTCAAAGATCACATGGATCAGGTCAACAGAGGTCAAACCATATAGTCAATGACATAACTCTTTTTAATGCTCCCGAACAGGTTTGTGAGAAGTCAAGGCACTGAACTATCATACAGAAGATCTAATAGACATTGACATTTTGTCAACAAAGAATTCAAGGTCAAGATAAATTTGTGTTCGTCTATTAGGTGTATCATTTTTACAACCTGCCATGGGTTGCCAATAAAACATCAAGTTAGTTCTTGCAATAGTAATCACCATATCACTGCATGGCAGACGAACAATCGGTCAGTTCATTCAAATCGGTCATATGAGAGGAAGTGAATTTGTTCCATTGCCTCGAGCATGAATGGTCAGACCCTTTTTAGCTCAGCATATCGGATATCCTCTTCTATCATGGTGCATTATGGATGTAGGTTTCGATTAGAGAAAGATGTGCATCGAAGCACGTGGCTGATCATGTGTTGAACTCTAGTTCAATATATTTCACTAATCCTCATCGAATCGCTATTTCAGCCTCACCCGATCATGGAAATGCAGTGTATTGCTCTAAGGCTTGGTGCGACCTCAGAACTGCAACTAATAAGTGAGATTTGAAGCGAGATCATTATAAACAAATCCATTGCCGACTTGTTCTAACCATGTATTTTATTTTATCAGTGTTATGAGTAGTAATGTCCAATTAGCCGAAGGGTGGTCCAAACTTATACCTCGTGATGTATTCACATAGAAGCACACCGTTTCCACACAATATCATATAAGAACCATTCTCTATCCTATTTCCTGTCATTCATGCTTGGTATATGGTCAAGCGACCAGTATATGGAACCTGTTGTCCACAGTGCCCAGTTTTGATTAGTCCACACCTCAATTCCTCTTAGAATGAATGACATGTGCATTATTCAATCGTGGGATAACCCGTTTTTTCCCTTCTTTCTCAAATGGTATGCATTATGACTAGTGCTGAGACTGGTGCTAATTGTTAATATATTATGGCTGCATTATGACTAGCAGACAATAGCTAACAAAAAATATCGTTTATCAGCATGCCATGTTCATACATTCGGACCAGTGCCAGCCGCCATCAACCAATAGGAACAATCATATCATTATATATAACTGTTCATTAGCAGTGATGGAGGACTCGAGCCCGGTCTCGGTCTCGAGACCGGTCTCGAGACCGATTTTAGAGGACTCGGTCTCGGACTCGGACTCGGATGCTAGGGA
>JAUOBX010252963.1:0-11499 GCA_032360705.1 Eupentacta quinquesemita
TAACAGAAGGGGTTAGTGGGATATTTTTCAGCATTGTAACGATACTAATCGCAGCATGTCAACACTTTAGGATCCCTGTGTCGTCATTGACAACGAGCACCAGTAGTAGGTGGAAGATCCTTATGTTACACTGTGCTGAACTGCTGATCAGTCTTAGGTAACCATTGTCGATTCTAAGCTTGCATCGTATTGCTATATTCCTGTATATCTGCAATTGTAACCACTTCGCATTTGGCCTGATGATGGGGGCTTGGTGTCCTAGACATATAGCAGTATGGCATCTTCAACTGCAGTATTCGCTTGTTTCCCTTTATTCTCTACCGGTATATGTATATATATATATATATATATATATGAGTATATGAGTAATGGGTAGGATGATGCCGTTGTGGGTGAACGTCATTAGTTGATGGAATGTAATACTTACACATCGGAACGCCAATGCATGTATATACCATCTAACAAATGTTGAGAGACGATGCCGCTATCCACTTCTGTACTACACCTTCATATTATGTTTCCGTATAACGATTAAAATAATTTTACCTTCACATAATTCGTTTCATAATATCGAGAAACTTTGGTGCCACATTTAGTAAATTTATATATGACATTTGTTTATATTAGGATAGACGTTTAATGACTAAGCCTAGTAGCAGCATCTGCAATATTGCAGCAATTTTATATATTTCAGACGTGGAAAACGTTTTCCTAGTCTATGACAATTTGTCTTATCATGGCTTAAGTTCCATATTGCCATGTAAAATGAGGTACATATTATTCTAGTTCATCAATTCATGAAAATGTGTCTTACCTTGGAAACGAACTCTGTTCTTTCAGCGACGATGTTACAAGGTATATGCCTAACGTTCGTGCATGTGCAGCAAGCGAATTCAGTACCAATACCTCGTTGGCATCAATAGCAATGACACAGGGGGAGTTTTATACCGCATGGCGCTGTGATAATGATAGTACAAAGGAAGGGGAACAATCAGCTTCGAGGGATATTCTGCCTGAGGAACAAGATTGTGACTATTCATACGGTTATCATCTTACATCCTGAAAAATTAACCTTTGGAGAGAATTATGGACAGTGACAAAGTACTTTAAAGTACTGGATATTATAGTTATTATTCGCCTTTTCGACTGTATAATAAAAATATCATATAACACTTTCCTCATGGGTAGGCGACAATCTCAGTTAGCCACTGTCAATTTCCCGATATAGTTCACCGTTTTAATTTTGGACCCACTGTCTCCAATACGAGTGCAACTCGCAAATCGCCTTCCCCTCATTGTGCGCAATCGGGATGAAGTACCTTGCTCCCAGATACAACACAGGCACGGACCGGTGATATCTGGAGTACTAGCTCTATGCCTTGACCAGTTAGCCATCACGCTCCACAAATTCGCCTACATGTAAAGAGAAGGTTATGTCATACTAGCATATCGCATGAGCATGCAGCTTGTATAATCAATGTGATTATGAAAATCACATATGGTTACACGCAATCACTCTGTTATCCGTATGTCTTTCCGTCAACATAAATGTCAAATTGAGGATATATAACACCCATGGAAATTAAATATGCCGGTAACTGATCATGAGCGATCGAAAACGAATATGGACTATTCCATGGGGAAAATCAAATACCAAGCTGACTTCTCATAAACTACACATTGAATAGCCACAGGAAAAGACAGCATTATCATGAATAATTTTTCTTTAAATCCCCACACGAACAAACAAAACCAAAGTTTGTATAAATGGTCAGCGATGTATCCTGTTGTAATAATGGCGTGTGTATTGAATTAAACATTGAATTGAACTATTTCAGCTAGTCAAACAATTACCTGGCTGAATACTTCTGAGCTACACGATGAAAACCTTCCAGAAAATTCCTCAGAAGTAAATACAGCATTTTCATATTTCATTTCAATATGAATTCTCTATCGAATAAGGGAATATTTCAATGCTTCAGCGGTGTACTCTGTTGTATCAATGGCCTGTGATCGAAACGCTGCTTTCAAAATCAAAACCCAAACTGATATATGGAAATATACCATCAATGATGTTGTTTCCGAAGAGAATTCATTAGAGTGTTCCTATGCGGTTTTGTTCACTTATCTTCATTGTTTATCAAACCCATCGACCATAACGAAGAGCATTTTGTATTGCAGTAAATTATGTTTCAGAAGTACCTTGATAATAATATCAATACTAATAATGTTAATATTAGTAATGATAATAATAATAATGATAATAATAATTGATCCTTCATAGAGCAAACTCCAACTGCACAGTTGTTGCGAGAAAAAAAACATTTTAAGTTTCCAGTCTATTTTCCCGTGTGACCTTGCCATCTTCTGTAGGAAAACAACTTATATGGATAAACATTCCGTTTTTCCAGACTCCACTACATTTTAAAGAATGGAACATAATGAATATGGTGGTTTGAACCAACTTCCTAGTTCTCTCCCTCCAAAAGAGCATGTAATAAAGATTGTCATGAGGCGTCACCTGGAACAGCATTCATTTTTAGTTACGGAATATAACTCATGGAGTGCTACTCAATAAACTACTGAATATGTGATACTCGACATGTGTGTGAATGAGGCTTATGAAAGGCTTGTTTGCCCCCAGTACTGCTAAACATTTATTCGCGATGACATAACGTTAGCAGATAGTTTTTGGGAGTATTCTGAAAGGTCAATATGTACTTGTCAGAGAAAAACGTTCGAGCATTCGGAGAAGTTCCTGCTTAGTGCATGTAACCACTTCTCCACACCTACCTACCCCCAACCCTGCGTCGTCATCCAGAGGACGTTGAGACAGGAATCAACCGATTATGTGCCTTTGTAGACATTGCAGAGGTATCGGTATGCCCGCTGATGCCAGAGTATCGGATACCGTCCAACATTTTTATTCCCGAGGTATCACACTCCCAGTTTGTACATTCAATTGGGTCTATAAAATGACAATAAGAATATTATCAAATAAATAATTAAATTACTCCTCGACAAAGCTATTCTCAATTTGCACAGAATGAACGTGTCAATGTCTGAAAATAGTGGATGCAGTCAAAGAAACTGCTAGCATTTACACGAATTCGAAGTATAGCAAAATCGCACTAGATCTTCTGTTTGGATGATGCAAGCTCATCTTTAATCCTGATTCACATACATTCTCCACGACTGTATCCAACCCCTTTCTCAGAGATCTGAGATACACTTAGCGCATAGGCATATACAATGATTAGGCATGTTTCAGACGTTTGCCCGATGCCGAATACCAAGGTTTTCTATCGGGTGGAGTCCTTCCGTGGAGCGAAATTTGAGATAATTATCGCATCGCAAGCAATAAGAGGAGGTAATAAGTAAGTTGAAGCACAATCATAGTAATCTTATCTCCTTGGAGTCATCAAATGTCATGATTTCACATCGTATTATGTTTGAGTGTCCCTCTCGTACACTTCAATCACAAAGTACAAGCAATGCTTCTGCGTAGAAAATTAGTTCATGGGTGAGAGACTGAGTTACCTATGTCGTTTTGATAGCGCTAATGGTCTAGAGGCAAAACTTGGGTAAATTCGTATTGAGAAAAAGTTTCATTATAAGGCTGAACATTATTGTCATCACTGTGTTGTACTCATTTCGTACATCGTAATCGCCGTCAAACAAGACAAGGCGGTGACTGGAGGTATGCTATTTGATATTGACTGTCTAGTTTGCAATATACAAGTTGAGTTGTTGTTTTATAAGGTCAAAATATTTGGCAATATCCGTTTATTTACAGTCGTGGTAATGTGGCAGATATTCGGTGTAAGAGACCCCTGGATCAAACCGCGATGTTGATATAAGTAAATTCCAAATAAATACCATTCCAACCGTTTCTACGGGTAATAAAAGAAAAAGTGGCTATACGTTAATAACAAACTCATATATGTCGGACAATATATTGAAATGCACGTTGGACACCTGAGGCTCCAAAATATTTCGAGCAATGTAACTTGTTGTCATCTGAAGCTCCTCTGGTTCGAAACATAACATTAGATGTTAGTCGATATATCTATGTCATATTTCGAGATTCATTCGGAACAAGAGAACAGGTCAGATGCGTCGTGATATAATGTTGCTAAATATATTCATGATATATGGCTGCTTCAGTGTCGGTGATTCGAATAATAATAATAATAATAATAATTGCAATGATTCCTCGTAGAATTATATTACGTAGTTGGTTTGCTAGCCTGATTAATCACTCATAATGTTGTAATTATCAACTAACAGATCAAGCGAACATATGCTGGCTAAATTGAATGGAATGTTTGTTATGTCGGGACCATCTGCAATTTGAGTGCCACATTAATCAGCACTTTGCGAGAGATCAACGTTCCCTGGAATTAATTAGGCTGGTACTCAACACGGGCTTTCTCACACACCATCGTGGCTGGTGAGTCAAGAGAGTAAATATCAGCACCATACACGGAACAAACTAACTATAATAGATAATATAGGTATACAATTGTTTAAGTTGTAGAGTGGAGCAGTAGAGTTATCCACCGATCACTGGATACCTATAGAATGGTGATGAAAATACTGCGAGATGAGATGGAGTATAACGCGATCATGCACTGTCCAAAGTCACTCCCAATCCACAGGTGAGAATACCATAGTTGGAAGAGCAGCGTCCTCCTTGTTCGATAGTATAATGAGAAGTTCAATGAAAAAACGGTCCCCTTATCCTTCACACCAATATCAACATCATTGACTCAGCCAATGGCAGTCTTGACTGCGATGACAGCCCTCTCCAAGAAAGCTCACCAAGGCCTTCCCTCCGGGCTTGATCATTATCGCTTCAAAAATCAACTAGAAGGTCGTCAACTCACTGGGATTTGTTCATGTAGCTACCCCATCTACGACAGCGACTCAAAAGAAGGAGACATGCGGAAAGATACCAACATGAGGAATTATTGCGCCTTCTGGACGAGCACTTTCTAGCCACGTAACCAGCTCGCCAGAAACTAAGTCGCTGAGCCATAGTTACCTCCCAGAAATTGTGGCAGTCATTCAAACCCACAACTGCGCGATTATCGCAACGAATGTGCAACCAGATCCATGTATGTCTCTGTGAAAACCCCGATTTACCAAATTTACTTACCATCTCTGGAATACAGAACAACGTGAGAACGGCATTTGTAGAATTTGCGGCAGTCAACTATTTCACACCTTTACGGTTCAGCACCTGTCAAACAAATGTATTGGGGTCGGGGGCTTTTCACGGGAATTATCAGTTGCCGATCATCACAAACTATTTGTGGATTATCAACAGTCAAACAAAGGGTGGGAACCCGCCGTCCGCGCTGACACTTAGGATACTCGGATGCCGATCATTAGCAACGAATGGTACAACAAAATTATCACAATAAGTATACTATGTTTCATCTATAAAATGTCAGCACTCTACTCAGCCTACTCACCGAGGTATCATACTGGACATATGTAAATATTACTATCACACTACCCACGCCTCGTGTAATTTGAATCTCGTTTCCACTAGCGTTTTCATTGCCTTCGGTAAAGTGGTCGTTTCATCTACCACATAGTCTAACGTTTGCCCCAAATGTTGCAGAATATACTGCAGACACAGGCGAGAAACGATAATCGAGAAACGATACTGAACATAATGACGCAACTTGTATGAACACACGCTACCTCTATACCCATAATTATACCTTTATGTCATTATGTGATATATTAAATTATCATATAATAGGGCTGCCCTGCTTCCAAGCATATTGCTCTTCTTACTCTTAGGAATGTGGTATTGCCAAATATATCCCATACTCGTTATGTTGATTAGAGAAACGCCCACGTACGTAGTTTCTCACAATCTTTTCTTCTAATTGCACTTACAATCTCAGCTGCAGGTCCCCTCCCTGCATTCACTAATCTAATATCTTATCACTTCACGCACTAATTTGGAGATTATTATCTTCGGGATTGCACAATTTGAATGAGGGCATGACTTTCACGAGCACGTCATGCTACTTTATGATAACTTGATGCTCAATATTGTATGCGAATACCAGAAGTGTCTGACAAATATAACTGATGAAGAGTGATATACATACTGGTACATATCAGGCGGCGATACATGACGGTATTTATTTGTCATATGTAATTTGGAAGGCTGGGCAAGTTCCCAGCAGGTTGGGTACGACAGGCTGAATAACCAATAGACAAGGTTGATGTAATTTCTATCAAGTTGGAAATGCTACAGATTGCTACAGACTAGTGCTACAGAGTATTATTATATTACTACTGCTACCTGCTTGGTGATAACAATATCACCCTATTAAACAAGAGTACAATTGACTTCCTAAATTTGATGGAATCATATGGGTTCTACCCAACTATTGACAGACCAACTCGTGTGTCAAAGGACAGTGTGTCGCTAATAGATAACATATTCACCAATGCTGCACTCCATGGAAATGGGAGCAGTATGTCAGCAGGGGTGTTCTTCACAGATCTTAGCGATCATTTCCCTATTTTCCTAAAAACCGAATTTTTTTGTGCAAGTCTCCTCTAGGAAATCCGATATTCTCTTTCGTAATTTCTCTCAGAGAAATAAGCTAAACTTTGTCAATCAAATTTCTGATGTAAATTGGTATCATGTTCTGACTGTTACAGACACTGATACTTCCTACCATAATTTTAAAACTACTTTCTCTAGTATTCATGATCATTGCTTCCTGTTCATGCAAAGAAAAGGAAAATCACGCAAAACTAATGGCTCTCCTTTGATCACTCCTGGCATCCTAAACTTATTCAAGTCCAAAAATAGATTATAAATAAATCGTAATATACCTGTCCAAATATCGTATTTATATCTGTCCTCTTCTCTATTTGTGGGAATTATTAAATAGCAGAGCACACTCATTCACGCGTGGACGATGGTTAGACAGAAGGCATCGAGCAAGGTGGTGATTCGGAATACTAGATAAAATTGTGAGATACTATCGTGGAAGAAATATTGAAAGGTTAAAGTACAAGGATACGAGACATAAATGCCAGATACGTGAAGTATCTGTTCATTTATGTATTAATGGCTCGGAAAGTAAGGCGATGAGCCTAAACATCGAATACAAGGGTTTCCAAAGACGAAGTTCCATGTTGAGACTGTGATGAATTAGAATGTAACCACGCTCAGCCGTACACACTATATCAGTGCATGTGTACATACAGTACACACTATATCAGTGCATCTGTACATACACTCGACTTCTTACACTCTCTCTGAGCGATCTACACACAGTATGTATTATTAGCTTTGTTGGCACTGAATGAAAACAATATCTCCAACACTTTCTCTTCGAGGTTTTCTAAAATGGAGATCATATTACAATGTTGAACTCATTAAGGTCACATTAGGCTAACACATGCTTTCGATAGAATGTCCTTTGGTAACAGTTGATAGATCTCAGAACTCTGATGAGGCAGTCAGAAACTTTGCCGATGAATTGACATTTTTCTAAAATGAAGATCGTATTACAATGTTGTACTCATTAAGGTCACATTAAAGCTAACACATGTTTTCGATGGAATGTCCTTTGGTAACAGTTGATAGATCTCAGAAGTCTAATAAGGCAGTCAGAAACTTTGCCGATGAAATGAAGACAAGGAAATAGTCCATTGGTCTCTTCAGTTATTATGATTTGTTTAGACCAAGCAGTTACCGGCAAGTCAATAATTATACAATTGCTACCTCTAAAAGACGGTCCGTGTTTTTTATGTTGCCTTCTTCCCTCAAAGGTGAAGAAAATACACTTGACAGTTAACATTCAACATCATAAAGCTCAATAAAAACGATGAAGAGGCGAACATGTATTTAATAACGTGACACCTAGTTACCCCAGGTTACCTCACTTGCTCTCCTAAATAAATTGTTTTTGCCAGTCTACATTTTTCGAGAGAACATGCGATATAATGATATTAACATGCCACGCCAGTCGCATGCCGCATTGTACCGGATGTCACACTCTTACTGTACTTCATCATGGAGGTGTAGACTAGGTATTAACACGCACTCGATTCCGTACAGTTGAGGAACTGTCTACACTCTTCACAGTAGAAAACTAGACAACTCCTGGCGGATACCGCCAACGTGTATATCCCCACTTTCTTGTGATGTAATCGAGGCCACTGATTCGAGGCCCTGCAATATCCTTTGAGGTTGAGGTGTGGGTTGAATTTTTGCATAAATTATATGTTGACAGGAAAACTTCATTCATGTATTTCGAAACCAGCTGTAGTCCACATATAGCAAGTTTTGTTCGAATCTGACGATGTTTGGGAAATTATGAAATTTCGCGAATTCGACCTCCGATGACCTTGAAATGACCATCATGTCGTTCGGAATTTAATGTAGACCACATCTACTAAGTTTTGTTTTAATCCGACAATGTAAAACAAAATAACTAAATTTCACAAATTCGACCTCCGATGACCTCGAAATGACCTCCATGTCGTTCGGGACTAACTGTAGACCACATCCACGAAGTTCCGTTCGAATCCAACAAAGTTGAAATATTAACGCAAATTTGACCTCCGGTGACCTTGAAATTACCGTAATTTTTTGGGGAACCAATTGTAGTCCCCATCCACCATGTTTACAAACAAACTAAACAAACTAGATATTTTCGCATAAAACCAGTGAAATAGACGGCAGCAGTCATGCAATAATGCCCGCATCCGAGATTTCTCTGGGGTGGACACGTGTGTCAAGTTTCGAATCAATTGGACATTGCGTTGGATAGTTATTGCGTTAACACGAAAATCTTCCGGCGGCGGCGGCGGCGGAGACGGCGGCGGCGGCGGCGGAGACGGCGTCGGTGGCGGCGGATGCGACGAAGCCAAAACCATAATATCCCCGAAGTGGGGATATAATTATGATCCACAGATGGTCAAGTATGGGGTTGATGTAAAACACATATGTTCACTGTCCAACGATGTGGCCTCCCGGTAATCAACAAATGTACTATAATACTACAGTACTAATTCTGAGTCCGGATCAAGTTTTAAAGGAGTGAGTTATGAGAACACCAGGGCAGATGATTTCAGTTTGCAAAAAGTGTTGCAAACTAGCAGAGCTGGAAGCGAGACTCGGGGTGTGTGAGTGCACGTGGGAGGAAGTCACGAAGGATGCTGTTGCTAAGGCTACGGGGGTGCTACCGATCCCGGAATAGCTATTGCGAATATAGTTTTAGTACGTTGGCTGAAGAATAGGTTGTGCAGGGGGATCTGTCGGACGTACCGGTGGGTGAGGCTGACTCGGGTATTGCGGCAGAGGCGGGTGTGATGACGGCGTTGAAGGAGAACCGTGGGGGAGGGAGAAGGTTAAAGGGAAGTGCATGTTAGTTGGGGACTCTATCGTCGTGTACGTTGACAAGGTGTTCGGTCGCGTGGATGGGCTGAAGCATATGCGTATCTGCTTACCGGGGGCAAGGGTGGAAGACATCAGTCAGAAAGTCAATAGCATTGTTGGGGACGAGGAGGTGGTTGTTTGTCATGTTGGAACAAGTAACCTCCGGCGCGATAGTCAGAATATTTTAAGGTCCCGCTACAGTTAGCTAATTTGTAGGTTGGAGTCCTCTAGGGCCAAAATTGTGATCGGCGGTGTCCTTCCTAGGTTTGACGGGCGCGTTTCTGATAGGACTATAGTGGGCCCCAACAGGTGGCTGGAGTTGGAGTGCGAAAGTAAGGGTGTTCAGTTTGTGGATCTATCGAGTTTCTGGGGTAGACGGGATCTATTCTCGAGAGATGGACTCCATCTCAGCTGTGCGGGAGAAAGAGTGTTGGGCATGCTGGTGAATTTCTGAATAAGCTTTCTTTTCTCTGCGCTAATGTGCGAAGTATTAGGAACAAGTTGGACGAATTTCATATCTTAGTTGCGGAACGTAGGCCGGACGTAATTGGGATTATGGAGTCGTAGCTTAATGGCGATATTTCCACAGCCGAAGTTCACCTTCCAGGGTATGTTGTGTACAGGCAGGATCGGACAGATACTCTCCGTGGCATCGGTGGTGGAGTCTTGCTGTATGTAAAGTATAACTTGGGTAGTATTGAGAAGGGAGATATTGGTGTTAGTTTTGTCAACTCGGTTTGCTGTGAAACTCCATCGAACTAATCAGGTACTCCCAGATCCCTAACGGTTGGTGTTGTCTATCGATCTCCCAACAGCTCTGAGAGCAACAACACTTAAAGTTTCTGGGTGATTTCAACTATCCAGATATTTCTTGGTTTGATGGTAGTAGTGGTAGCCATGGTTCTCTTTCAATGTCTCGCAAGATTGTTTCCTCACTCAGCATGTTCATTTTCCTACAAGAAAGCATAACATTTTAGATTTAGTTTTGAGTAGTGTTCCTAATGCAGTGGATACTGTTGAGAGTATAGGTTTGCTTGGTGCAAGTGATCACGATATGTTAGGGTTTGAGGTGTCCTGTTCGGTCGATATTCCACACAGCGTCGGAATTGTTCCTAGTTTCTTGAAGGCCGATTTAGATGGCATTTCAGAGTTTTTGAATGAGATCAATTGGCTAGAAATGTTGGACGGTCTGAATGCTATTGATTCTTGGAAAGGTTTCCTAGATGGAGTTGACCAGGCGATGAAAGTTTACGTTCCTTGGAAGAAGCGTCGTTATTAGAACAATAGACCTAGTTGGATGACAAAATGGCCGTTAAACGTAAGCGACATTTATGGCGTCTCTATCGTTCCTCTGGTGCCTTGTTTGATTAAGACAAGCTCAGAGCTCAGCAAAAGCTAGTCCAGCGTTTAGTTTCTGGTGCTAAGTTGGATTTCGAGAGGCAGATTGCTTCTATTATTAGGGAAAATCCTCGAGCGTTTTCCTCTCATGTTAGGGGGGAGCAAAAGGTAAAGGACAGCGTTAGTCCATTGTTAGATTCTGATTCGGGTACTACCATCAGCGATAGTCAGGAAATGTATTGGGTTCTTAACATGCAGTTACTTTCGTCCTTTTTCACTCAGGAGAGCTTTGGCAATTTTGATGACCTCGTTGTCAGTGTTCTCCTAATCGTATTGGAGACATGATGTGTACGCCTGATTTGATTTTTAAACAAAGCTGCTGAAGCTGAAAAGTAGTAAAGCTCCTGCATGGTCCTGACGGAGTATACCCTTTCATTCTATAGTCTTTTGCCGACCAGTTGTCTGTTCCATTAGCCATTAGGTTCAATAAAACTTTGCAAGAAGGTGTCGTTCCGGAAGTCGTTCTAGAAGAGAGCGAATGTTTCTCCTATATTCAAGGAAGGAAATCGGTCTCTTCCTTGTAATTTCAGGCCCGTGAGTCTTACTAGTGTAGTTTGTAAGGTTATGGAATCATTCATTCGGGATCATATGGTCAATTATTTCAATGAGTATGGTCTCATTCGGGATTCTCAGCATGGTTTCAGGAAGAGTCGCTCATGTTTGACTAATCT
>JAUOBX010253074.1:0-11499 GCA_032360705.1 Eupentacta quinquesemita
TGGCAGGTGACTGGTTTTCAACTTGAAAGTCGATGAAGGTTACTGCTTTGTTGGATAAACCTTGTTTCTCAAACGAGACACCTGGTTCATCTGTCGTGGAACCTGATTTATAAAGAGCAAAATGCTGAGATCGTCTGTATATACTTTCTTGAATTCAGAACTAGGAGTATTTGCATGTTCTATTTCCGGACTGAAGACGTGAATTCCATTTTCAGACTGAAAGACGTGTCAAACTGAAAACCTGTCGGACTGAAGACGTGTCGGACTGAAGACGTGTCGGACTGAAGAAGTGTCAGACTGAAGAAGTGTCGGACTGAAGACGTGTCGGACTGAAGAAGTGTCGGACTGTTGACGCGTATTCTATTTTCGGACTGAAAACGTGTATTTCATTTTCGGACTGAAGACTTGTCAGACTGAAGACGTGTCGGACTGTGAAGACGTGTATTTCATTTTCGAACTGAAGACGTGTCGGAAGGAAGACGTGTCGGAATGAAGACGTAGATTTTTGTCCATTTTCGAACTCAAGGCGTGTCGGACTGAAGACGTGCCGGACTGAAGACGCGTGGGACTGAAGACGTGTCGGACTGTAGACGTGTACCCATGAATGGAACGAAAACAGGCGGCGGTCCGAAGTGTCCCGCGGTGATGGATAATCTAAACAAACTAGCACGAACGATAGGTTCAAACGAAACACGTATAATACGCCCATATATAGTATATATATTGTCACCCGCAGCATAAAAATACGCCAATAGATGAATTGACACGCTAATGTCTAGCGGGAGGAAGAACGCACGTCGGACAAAGTACAAAGAAAAGATGTCACTCTACTGCCAAAAATATATTAAAGCACTTTCCTCAACACACAAACAAAAATGAACTTATCATTACGAAGCATCGCTGATCAGGCTTAACTCAATACTTAAAATACAATACTCATATTTTAGTGTCGGAATGTGGAGCAATACCCAATTCACATCTGTGTAGATATATTAATATAGCCTACTCCTATTGCACAATCCATCCACTACCTAACTGTCAGTCTATATTGCATGATGTCAAAATATATAGGCCTATATCTTAGTTCCAATCTATATTCAATTTCTATTGCATTAATCAGTCAATTTAATATTCGATTAAAAAGGTGATCATTACACATTACTGAACGGAGGTAAATGAAACTGGAACGTTTAGTTCGGACGATCGGCTAACCGAACCTCATTAGCGAAGACCGCAGAGTCTCGTACCTCGCTCGGAGTAACGGTGACCTCTGTGGTTTCCGGGTATTGGGGCGAAGTTTGAACCCACACAACTGTCAACCCATAGCGCGAACAGGCGATTCAGCCTCATAAATGAACTCGTCGACTTCCGTAGACTCTAAATGGTATTTTTTGCAATGAAATAGACCGTTTTAATGAGAAAAATAGGAATTATTTGAGAAGTGCGATGATAATATTATCATATTTGTGCTGTCTGAGTCAACAGCTCAGTGCCTCGAAGAAACCGCAAATATGTGGGATTGCCACGCCGCACCCCCCGGCCACTGGTGATTAGTGGTGTTCGGGACTTCATTTGGGAAGGACAGTAATGTATAGATTCGGATAGGAGAGGGAATTGGACAGCTCTAGAATTACACGAATAATATACCTTCCATGTGACATTTACTTGATCTTGTTGTCCACTAGAGTGGTCTGCATTGACGTCTGTTGGCAACGCGTTAGGGCCTGGATATAGAGAACAATAATAAAGAGTCTTATGAATATGTTGATGCAATGTTTTGAACAATAACTTGTTGCACTCTACATGTACTTTATCCGGACATTTTAAACCATAAATTGATCACAAGAATATCCCGAAGAACAGAATGTTATCTAACATTGAGTCGAAAATTGCGTTAATTTTGCAACCTGAATAAAGAAAGTTCGGCAAGGTCGAGTGCTTCCTATTCTATCACATATACACCACAGCACATGCGTGCTGGCAACATAACCCACTTGTCCCGCCATACAAATACATATAAATACTGTCTGAAGTCTACCCACCGGGCATATTCTACTTTTTGTTTCCATTCCTTGTCAGACCCCTAGCTCTCTCCCAAAACATTACTACAATCAGACATTGTTTACAGCGTGTGCAAAGGGTAACATATACTCAACGTTGAATCATAGCTGTTGGTAAACTGAACAATTAGTTCATTCTATTCTGTGTTTATACTTCATACAGCCACATGTATTTCAAGATTCCTTGTATGAATTATATCTGATATTTCATCATTTCCTCTCATTCAAAGTAGGTTCAATTCAGCCCATAATTCAGGTTGAAGATGCTTGCGATAATGAATGAATGTATAGAACTATTATCACATGTAGATTACACACACTATATTGTTACCTCTACATAGTGTTTTTTCCCCTTCTAACACAGGTCCTCTAAATCCTCCGCCATTGAGACCCTCTCTCACAGCAGCAATGCTGATGTCATATCCTGTGTCCGGTTCGAGTCCTCCAAGCGTTTCTGATTGTTGATTTGCCTCTACAGAGATACCCATCCATTCAGAGAGTAATGTGTATTGTCTGTAATATATCACGTACTGAACAACTGGTGGCGTCCCAATCTCTCCATCCCATGGAACCCACTCGACCGTAAGTGACGTTGAAGACCACGCTGAAACGGATGGTTTCGTCTGGTATTCTGGAAGTCCTGAGAAAAGTTTTACTTAGTAGCACATATATTTTATTGGGTTGATGGCTTAATCTGTAAATCATGTCTGTGCTCACTTTGCTATTCCAGTATGTTAGTAGATTTCCTTCATTCCTTAAGCATGTAAAATATGAGCCTTTCAAAGCCATTTCAAAGCAAAATGTGTAATTTATATAGATGTCATTGTTTGCAAGGTGGTAACCCTTACTGAAATGCCATATATGGGATTATATCTGGAAAGATCTGTCCAAATAAAGACTTGATATGGCCAGATGAAGCCAGATCTGATTTGATATAGAATATATCCAGACGAGAGTATATAACATTTCATCTGGCCAGATAGAGCCAGAACAAACTTTATATGGGCCAGATGAAAAAGAGCCAGATGAAACTTGATATGTGTGTCTGGTTAGATCTGGCCAATTTTGATATGGCTATATCTGGATGTGGTATCTGGGCCAGATATGGCAAGCCATATATGGGCCATATCTGGATTTTATATCTGGGCCATATATTGCTTTTCAGTAAGGGAACCATTATTGATAATGAATCATCAAGAACAAGCACACTCATTAAGTTTATCAATTGTAGTGTGCATTAATGCACCAAGCGCGACGATCGTGATATCTAATATAATATCGTATAATTACTTGGTACAGTATGATCCACTCCATCTGTGAGTTGACTTTCTCCACCACTAGTTTTGAGGGACATCTCGAAAGTGTAGGTCTCCTCAATGGGGAGATTGTTGAGAGTGTACGAAGATGAATAGCCAGGGACGTTGACGGCCCACCGGCCACCAGAAGAGTTTGATCGGTGCCCCACATAAATAGTGACTTCAACTGCACCCGTGCTGCAGGGGATTTCATCATTACCTGGCAACTAGAATAATATTGGAAGTATACAACAATCTGTTCAAAATTGCGGGAGGTCAAATCAGCCCAAATTCCTGTACGTTCGTCGGTTCATGTTCGCTACATACTTGCTCGCATTGATAAAAAAAAAACCCATCGCTTACCAATTGGTAATAGTCCAGCGGGAATTGTGACAAGTTTTCACAGACAATTCATTCTTTTGACAAAGAGTTGCTGGAACACAGATGTGGCAATTACACTTAATGTATAGCTACATCGATAACTGTTTTGCATAGCATCGTGTTGCGCTGGGAAACACATCCGCATACATGTGCCATACACGTTAACCGTATGGGGATGATGGAACACAATCGAAACCTTACAAAACATGTCATGGATACAGCTGCACTGATTGTTAGCGGCGAGTGCCAGTGAGTTCCAGCCAAATCAGCTGTGATGAGTACATTCTGTGAGCACTGGGAAATGCGACAGTTCTCCGGGCAGCACGTGCCCTCTGGACATGAGGGGAGATGAATGCAGGGAGTGTATGGGCCATCAGCTGCTGCATCAGGCTGTCAGCATTCTAGTCCTACAACTCTCCTATCCCGTGGTTAGCCAATCAATAGGCAGATGTTCATATCTATTGTTCAAACCCTCATGAGTTCTTACCTGCCACGTCACCTTCACGAATTCCTGGTGCTCTCCTGCTATTCCAGCCGACACATTTCCAGGGCCCTTTAGTGGATCTGCAAGAAAAGAGTACACGTACAAGAGACAGTGATTCTAACGCTATCAGTTCGTCCACAGGTTTATACACATGGAGGAGGATATTAGTTGGCCAAAAATGTTCTCCTCTATAATCATAGGCAACTAGGTTCCTTATATTAGACAGAGACAGCTGTTTACTTATATGGTGTCTTGCTCAGAGCACATTGTAATCATCATAATAGACGACAAATGGTATGATTATTTCGACCATTGATTTTGAACGATTGCGTGTGCCTTGTCATAGAGAGATAGTAACATATCATATGGATTTTTGCGATATGTTTCTTCGAATAATCTTTCTTTTCTTTCATTCTTCATCCAAAGGCTTCAAAGATATTTCAATGTTAAAAAGAAATCACACACACATATTATAAGAGAACATTTCTAGGCTACTGTGAACTATGAATTATGCTACTATGAATTACTGGTATCAACTACAGGGTAGAAATGTCCGCACATTGTTCCACATGTCATGAAACTAGTATAATTCGTTGTATCATGTCAGCGCTAGGTCAGGCGATGATACGGTGCATTAACATTAATAGGTTTCATCTGTTTGAGGTTCAAGAATCTATGGTCGTGTTATTCGATACACCGGGCGTCATTCCAATGTTCAGAAATTAAGTGCACGTTGGCCCTCAGAAGGAATTAAATTCAAGCATTTCTTTGAGTACATTGCGTCAGAAATCGTCCTCTTCAAGTAGAGAATACTAGTAGTAATTGCATTTGGTGTTTCTAGTTCGGCAATCCTGGCCTCCGCATACTTACTGCATACCGTTTCAGTTCTCATGGTGCACATGCTGTACACATAATTGTTCCTATGCAAGGCCCAGCAGCAAGTGCTGATATGAACACTGTACTATTGTCAACTGTGAACTTTCGTACTGTAAAGCATCCAGGCGTATCTACAATGATAATGGAGTGTTATTAGTTACACACTAACCTAACCTCGACTCGAGAACATAGCCTCCGGGCTACGAGCTTACGTGAGTTTAATATAGATGAACAAATATGATTATATTTGAAATATCCGTACGTGTGCATAATGTCGTAGAATCCGTCGATGGGCTTCTTTGACCTTGGCCGCCTTCACCCTCTCTCACTGCAACTACACTGAAGGAGTAACTGGTATCTGGGCTGAGACCGGTGAATGTGAAAACTTGATTCTGTGTCTCCGTGCCAGCCACCCACGTGTTATCAGCCACTGTTTTATGGTACGGAACGTATCCTATAACAGGGCCATCACCCATCTCTCCAGTCTCATCCCATGCATCCCACTCAATCTCTACTGACGAGCTAGACGTGCTCAACAACCTTGGTGCAGTTGCTAGCACCGGCAGTTCTATGTGTCAGAAAGGTATGAATAAGCAAGTGGCATTTGTGTTATTGGGGGTATGTGATAATCGTAGACATATCATAGAGGTTCATGTAGGCTAATGTTGCATTCTGAAATAAATGGCAACCATCCTTACGTCTTTTCAGCTGGATGTATATTAAACACGGGAGATATGTTATGCATTACTTTGAACCATCATAAAAAGGCGACATTAGGCCTGACACTACGCGCAAAATTAATTGCTGAGTGGGACCAAAACATACGAAATACCTTTTTCTGTAGTAAATTATAATTATATCACCAACGTTACAATGTAAACTCCGATTCTCCGGGAAATCATTAGAGGCATATCATTTTCATCGCAATATTTAGATGTTGATTCATGACACACCAGAGTACAACATACCCATGCTTTTCAATATCCAAAATAGCAATTCCATAGCATATGATATTCCTATCTGTGTGAATTTGTCGCTGCACTCGACATTGACGGAAGATAATTGATCATTCCATTGCCAGGCACCTGGCACGAGTTATGGAGTCTTCAACTGTTGTGGAACTGATCTGTCGAGAAATCCGAATAATCCTCCCGGTTCCCGACAACATTTCTGCATTAGTCATGTGTCAATTGCCTCGTCTGATCTATCTTCAGCTGCCCTAATACTGTATACACGAGATGGATGTCGTTAACGTTATTGTCATGAGCTATAGTTTGGTTGTAGGATATCGCTCAAGATCCAAGCCAATTGGTATGTTGCGTCGGTAGCGCTCTCGCAGTGATTTGATTTCACTCACTTTTGAAACTTTGAATAACTCACCGGAGACAGACACATTTATTGCAAGTACCGCTCTTCTTTGGTCATCGCTCCGTAATTGACAGTACAATGTTTCCCCGGATGTCACAACATCGTCCACCAAAAAGTGTACAGTTCTTGTCTCATCGTCATTTGGAACCTCGTTACTAGATGAAATGTTGTCCCTGTTCAGATCAGTGTCATGTCTTGACAGAACAAAGTCTAGAGAGCTGAGATTACCTCCGGGGCCTTGGAGGGCGGTACAGCTCACCGGCATTGATACTCCTGGGTTCACTTTATTGAATGAGACATCTGTGAGACCTGGACAAAGGAGCAAACGTAATATTTAACAGTCGGGTATTTGGGATTTGAAACGAATACAGACACTATTAGTGTTTGGTGTAGAACCCTTCGTTAGTTTTGTTATTTGAAATATACAAATTTCATATTCGATCCTATTCGGTGAGTGAATTCAAGTAATAAATTGGAAGAGTGGGTGATTTTAACACAAATCTCGATGTCGGCTGATATGCAGAACATATTATGTTTATTATCTTCAGACTTATTACAGGTAGAACTTGATTTTGTTCTAAGGGAAATGGGTTCTGTTTGTATTCAAATCGGGTTTGTTCAATCACGAATGCAGACACTACTGATGCTTATTGAGTAATCAGTTTGGATATGATTGACATGACTAGAGCCCATCACTGTGGAGGCCATTATAATACTAGAGGAGGAGTGTTCTGGACTTACTTCGTTAAAATGTAAACTAAACTGTCCAATGCATACATGCACATTTATGAATAGATTCAACTTAACATTCTCTTGCACGTATTTGCTGTCATTGCTCACATGCTTTGACGTCACAGGAATTGTACGGGAAATTATCAGTGACTATACCCCAATGTACGACACGCAGTTGACCTCTTGCTAGGCTACGTCAAAATGTCATGAGGATGAGGAGTGAAATCTCAGTCTCCTTCAAGACACGTATCGGAAAAAAATGTTCGGCTACATGTTTCTAAATGTGAGACTTCAGGACATTGATCCTGGATTCCTAGTAGTTTTAGGATTTAGTTGCCAGTCGATTTGGGTGACTGTGACAGGAGGAACGATGGTAGCTATTTGCTGACAGAAACAACAAGTTCACCCATGTATCTTCACTCAATTACCTCGACATATCATATTATGGACTTCCATATTAAAGACAAAGCTGCTATTGTGATACCTAGATGGTACGAACAATACCACATCTACCTGTTTGACAATTATTAGGTGGGAACATATCCACCCACTGACTACGACAGTTCCCTGAACACCTGCCGGTCATTCGACTGCAAGAGTCTTTACAGTGACAATCTCTGGAGCAGTCCTCTCCATACTCGGCCCCGTCACAATCTGTGAGTTGAAAGATGAAGACTTGTTTATTTGTGCATAATGGTTGGGAGCTGTACTAGTAGGTTATGAATCGATTGATTTAGGTATTGTAAAGTGTAAAGATAGGGTTGACGGAACAGCATGCAACATACATTGTGCCAATAAACTTCTCCAAATGTCGAGGTTTCCCACTCACATTGATTGAATATATTATAAAATCTCAATCACACGCTCAACACGCTGAAAACAGGAAACGGGCAAAAACTAAAACTTGGAACATGTTGACTTCTAGCTGGACGCTCATCAACAGGCCTTGTATAGGTTGGATCCGCTGCACTGAGGGAGGCCTTAATATGCATATTGTGACCCGAAAACGAGAAGGCTGAGTGACTCCTTGATACTTCGTGGCTCCTGGACTTGAGTTGTGTCTACGAGTAACGTGAGTCTTTACGCAGGGGAATCCCTTTTCCTAAAGGTAGTGCCACTGCCGCGATCGCGTCATGTCGACAATATGAAGTACCATTCGGATATGGGCGTATCGATTCAACAAGTTTGGACTACCGAGTGTCTGTGAAACTAAGACCTTAGACCCCCAAACTAAGACCCATAATCTAAGACCTGTAAAGCTAAGACATGTTGAACTAAGACCTGGTAAACTAAGACCCGAAAATTGAGACCTATTAAAACTAAGATTTTTATGGATAAGACCCAACAACTAAGACCCCAAAACTGAGACCTGTAAAACTAGGATTTATAAAATAAGACCCCAAAAATAAGACAAAGAAACTGAGACCCCAAAACCAATGTAACTTAGACCTGGTAATAACTCCGCCAAACATGGTTCGATCGGTCTGAAAATAGGCAGTAGGGACTATGTACTCATCATGCGAAAGACACATGTCAAGTATGAGCTTCATCCATCCGAGTGGGGTTAAGTTATCGTGTTAACAAGCCAGGCGTAACATACATATACACACATACAAACACGCAAACACACATATACTTGCGTCTGGGAATGAAAATGTATCCGATCAACAAAGTGGTGACATGGAAGTATGAATGAACCATTAAAGACTAATAGGTCAGAATGATTGATTTGACCGGCCAATGCAGCCAATACTTCACATTTCTACTACAGCAACTCCGAAAACTATCGGATTTGTGAAATAATAATTGTGAATTAGACTACACCAATAGCAACTAAGTATATAGCTGCTGCTGGATTACGTGAATATATTCTCTGATAGCAGGTGTTACAAGAGGTCTCGTCACAATATTACATATTCATTACGCAAAATTAACTGAGATATACAGTAGAGCAGATCGTAGAGGAATAGAAGAACACGCTTCAATAGGTTAGGGGTACCTTGACAAGTATCTCCTTTCCACCCTTGGGCACAGTCCCCAGAACATGCTCCATCATGTCTATCACAAGACACACCAGTGGCACAGTGACAGGTCTGGAGACAGCTAGCACCAAACGTACCATCAGTACACTCTGTTAACAGGAATGATGCACAAATTATGCACATGTATGTATGGCATTTAATATGTTGCTCACGAAATCGGTATAACATAACATAACATATTTATTCTTATATAGCGCATTACTATATACAACATATCTGGAGGAGGACGACAGAACAACTTCCTCGAGCAGGCATCCTCTTCACTTGAATTATTGGAACAATGTAGTGTACAGTCTTCACCGAAGCTATTAGAATCACCACAAGCTGCCATGGAATAAAATGATACAAAGATGAATGTCTTTGGAATTGTAGAAGCATAGCAGTATATAGCAAACCCGGCGTGTCTAGAGCGTTTCACAGAATTGATGCCCGCATTTACTGATGTCAGCCGGGTATTTGAGCTTCGAAGCCCTTCCATGAGTAAGTAAGGTCTGGAAGGTCAATTTCGCTGGAAATTTCCTGATTTTTGTCCACTTCCACGCATGTATTGATATTTGAATCAGGATGTTCCGCTCTCCCGATTGGTCAAGATACAGTAGTAGACCGGGTGTCGATACAAAAATTAAACAAACTAACCTCTAAACTTCCCATCGAACTCTCTGGTCAAGAGCTTTCTTCGTCCAAGAGAGGACAAGCCGAGATTGTCTACTAACTGACTAATATTCCTATTGCAGAAACGGACAAATTACCAATCACGTGTTTGTAACATTAACATGGATAGATCAGACTGAAGAACATGGATATGATCTCCGCTCCTATTCAGTTATCAAATGCTCATTGAAACCCCAAAAGTGTTACTTGATAATCAGAAAGTTTAGATATAAATATTGCTGCCTCGTTTAGGAAACGCTAGGGCGAAAATGTCGTCTGTAGAAGGTAGACAAGGCTTTATATGTTTCGATGGAGTTCATTTACAGACTGGTCATCGGACGGAAGTGTGAACATTTAACGCCTGAGTAAGATGCGCCTCGCGGAAATTTCAATTTTTATTGAGTGAACTTATATCGTCATAAACATTAATTACCTGTATATTAATACCATGACGCTTTACTGAATACGCATAATTGTTCTTGTATTGCTACCCATTTCTACATGTGATGTGTTTGTATTCAATGTCAAAAATCACGGCACTCCGCCCTATGATTTATCCGTTGGTTAGATATCTGTCTTTACCTGACTCGCAGTTTGTTCCCATGAATCCTGCAGGACAGATACATTTCCCGCTGTTCTCATCACAGACTCCGCCATTATAGCATTCATCACAGGCCTGGTCACAGCTCGGTGGATCCCATCTGTAGGCTGGACAAGCTGGTGAATCACATAGAAATAGATTACTGATAACTAAGATGTGTTACGGGCGTTTTGCTTCGGAGCTGTGTCAGGTGTTAATGCCACCCAACATGTTTCGTATATATCCCAACGGCTGACCACACTATTACACATTTATTCGATTGCTATATTATTTCAATTTCAATAATAATTATGAGACGGTACATAAAGCCATCCACATCCCTCGAGGCCTACCCCAGCGTGTACAAAAATGTTATAGATAGATGGATACAGAAAGCATGATGCAAGCTGTCACTTATTTTCAAGGCTGTAACAGTTTCTTTAGGTTGCATATTGAAATAATTGTGTCAACTGTTAATAAATATCCAAGATACTGCTAATAATTATCGTCTGCAAAACAAAAAGTATGGCCCATGAGCAATACTCTGGACAAGAAATAAAACCTAAAGGTGTATTACCGCCCTCATCATTGTTGACCTTATACATGTATACTAACATACAGGGCACAACTGCATTGAGTTTTCGACTGATGTCGAGTGAAGCAAAGTTGTACAGTCCAGGTCTATTCCATATTCTGTAGGATCCATGTATTGCCATTTACACTATTTATTGATGTGACTGGATGCTCCTGCTTTTTGATAGTCTGCCGAAAATCGAACAATTCATGCCACATCGTGATACAATAACCGTACTCAATACCGCGATGACATCAGCTGTACATGTCTGCATATGTATTTACTTAGGGTCAATACATGTGGTATCTACCAGATGCTCAACAATTGCTACTAATATTGACGTTTAAGTGTCATGAGTTGGGGATACTCATCTCTTTCTCTCAATATATGCAGCGTGTGATCATCTTGGTTCTATTCCCGTGGATGTGACACTCGTCATAATCTCATATTCATCTA
>JAUOBX010253185.1:0-17657 GCA_032360705.1 Eupentacta quinquesemita
CCTTTTCAATGTTGAGAGATCTCTCATGACTTGGAAGCAACATTGAGCGGGGGAGAGGGGGGTGCGGCAAACCGTTCAATTCGATTGAAATGACTGTCCAGTGGTAGTTTTGTCCCATCTATTTTGTCCAGGATTGTAGAGAGGCTACACACCATGCTACGGTAGGGTAAAGTTTGGTCCAACTAGGGAATTTCAACGATTAGCCTAAAACTACAAAAAAAACTAACCTCTCCGTCAAGGAATCAGAGTAATAGATCACGAAAGATTATAAACGACACAAGAACAAACCAGCAAGCACAGGAAACAAACAGTCATTAGCTAAAGTAAAAATATTCACTCAAGAGAGAGGGACATTTTACGTAGAAACGTCGGAGTAAAAGTAACTGCTCCTTGACGTTGGTGTTACCAGTAGCTGTCCTGTGTGCCATTCTGTTTATCATTGGTCATATTTATATTCCACTGCCCAAAATACAGTTTCAGGTTGCTAACAAATATGGACCCTGCTGAACAAGAGTAACCTGCCTGTTCACCCATATGTGCATTTGGGTATAGGCCTGTCGCTGACAGAAAAGGATGATTCGTTGTTTCATACCAGCTTCAAAATGTCTACATCGGTCTTAATCAACCAATCTGACAGACAATAGGTGAATGTTCTTTTTCATATCTGGGTCCCCCGGTTGGTCAAATCCCGTAGATTGGAGACCTAGTCATTTTCAACTATTAGGTAGCGCATTGATCTGTTTTGAAAATGCACTCTATCAGGCTATTATAGGCTATTATCATTATCCTATACTGAACAGGGTGAATGGCAATATTCATGTCAAAATCGTACGTACCGCACGTTGTTTTAGTCTGTTCAATATAGGAGTGGTAGCTAACTTCTGATCACCAGAAAGCCATTATTTGCCGTTGAGAAAAGTGTCGTAACACTATGTGGTTCAGATGGATACTGAAGCTGTAGAGTAAGAATACATATTCTCCGAATTGTTCAATAACTTCTTATGATGAATATGTCTGTGTTTGTTTTTATTGCATCTTTCAATTATTTCCAGGGTGTCAGTTCAATAATTTTCGCTTCTTTTATACTCCGCACTGAAGACAATGGTAAAATCAACTTCAAAAATGAGTACAAATTATTATTCTCTAATGCTACATTTTCCAGAATGAAAGTGATATTCTTTGTTTAAGTTTTTCAGTGCAATGATCCTATATTTGTCTGTTTCTAAGGCATCGTTTATTATTTTGGAGGTGTTGATTTAGTGGGCCCATACAGCCTACTGTTACAGTGTATGTTCCAATAACTACACATTGTAGGCCCACTGACTTCCAATTGGCCTAACATCAAATACTCTACAAAGAGACCCCTCAGGAATTCATCTAAATAACACAATTGTTAGGGTAAGACTTTCTCTGTATTGTTGATATATTTTTTTATTCAATGCTGCTATTTTCGTTCGTTTTCATCACATTTGAAATGTTTTTCAGGATGCCAGTTTAATGATTTGTTGCTTTTTCACATCGCATGGGCTCATACTATACACTGTATATAGGCCTATATCAACTGCATGTTTATTACAAAGCTACCCACAAATTATGTTATAATGCTACATATTTCAGGACAACAATTATTATCTATCTCTTCGTGTTTAATGATCCAGTTTGATTCCACTGTACAGTTCATCATTTTTGAGGATGTTATAATGTTTTTATTCTATGCCTATGTTACTGAAGCGGAGAATGAAAGTGAGCGCTCAAATCAAGTGATTTGACTGAGAATAAATATTCTAAAAGTTGTTGTTGAGGCCTAGTTACTGCCATATTGAAATTGTTGAGTATTACCATTACACAACACCCGTGTAACTCGATTCTACACAACATTATGAAAATGATATGGTATATGTGTATCTTCTCCACACTGCGAGAAAGGTGTGTTATACATACACATCAGTTGGGTATTTTTTTTACACAAATCAGTGTTTTTAGAATGTTTGCGAATATACGGGAACAGCTATGCTGATACTGGCAGTGTGGGAAGTTACGAGGAGTCCAATATTGATTTCAAGCCAATTCACCACTGGGGATCGTCAATTATGGAACAGTCATTCGCGCAGCTCGAAAAACAGAGCCCAGATTAAAAATACATAGCGTTACCCTGTATTAATCCCTGTTCCCGTTGCAAGGAGATACTCCACCTAATTTGATAGTATAATGGCTCCTGGCGACTGAGAAAACGTACCGAAATTAGCTTTGATATGACAAATGACAGGGGAACATGTCATCGAAACTTTTCCAGTATCATTCTAATGTGCTAACCTAGTGGACTCATGACCTTGACGATTACGCAGTCACTGTCCGTCACGTAGCGGAATTCAGTCGAAATTCATTCACGTCAGCTATATACGAGTGATAGATAATGCACTCTATTTGGAAATGTATTTGCTTCATTGTGTCTTCTAGTAAGAACTGTTTAGACAATATATAATATTTCAGTTAGTGGTTGGAGTATTTTGCACTACTTCTGATATCAGCTGGAACCCTTACATTGCTGATATCACAACGCGCACCTGTGTGGAAAGTTTTTCCCAATAATGCTAAGTACGCGTATATATGGTGAATAAATCAGTGTACGTATAGCAAGTCTTAGCGCCCTTACATTGGATGATAATATGCAGTCACATTGTCAGACTATTCTACCAAATATGTCCTCGTTTGTTAATTATTTGTAATGTAACCTCCTTGAACTCGATATATCACACAATTGAGATTACACTGTAAGGTGAGGTCGATGAACTACTTTTTTGAACAAGTGAATGGACTGAAATGAATCAATTCATTCTAGGAAATGTTATCGTCGTCCGATACAGTGATGGCCCCAGGATAATAAACGTGGCGCACCGAGTCGATTATTAGTATTATGATGCATATACTACGGAATCTGGGTTCACGTATACCGTAGGCCAACAGCCTCAAATAAGTGAAAGCCCTCTTTTCGACCAAATTATGGAAATCAATAATACAGATGATACAACTCAATATTCGTTGGTGGTTTGCCGAGTGTCCCACTATATATATTTGCATAGCAGATATGACAGGGAACAGTAGCCGTATGGAACAGTATTATGATTATGATGTACTAAAACCCGATATACAATACTTCATGAGCATCCAATCGCACTGATTAGTAATGGAAATGAGTCTTATAAAGCGCAAGATACAGCACCGAATCTGCTCAATGCGTTGCCGGGACAACAGATAATTGTTTTTTTTGTCAGATTGTGGAGATGGATGTCAGTCGCTAGTCCACAACGGGAAAACTTGTGAAGTGGTCGTGGTGTAGTGGAAAGTCCACTCTCCTCGCATGCTGAAGGTTGTGTGATCGAGTCCCGTCTCGGACGTTCAATCTGAAGCGCTCCTCCCGTAAACCCATCAGTAAGATGGGGACCCATGGGTAACTTGAGTACAACCGGCGCTGGTATATACTGCTGCCGCATACTCTCCGTGATTTTGGGAGTACGTACCTGATTCCAGTGAGTGGGGGTAACGTTGTTAAGCGCCTTGAACAGTTGTTAACGGGATACGTGCGCATTATAAGACTCGTCATTATTATTATCATTATTAAAAGACGTGGACGTAGGTTGATGTGCGGGGACCAGGTAGGTTCGAACAATAATGGTATCGAGAGAAAGTTATCTTTGAAGCAGAATTCCTAGCAGGTAGTCGAAACGTAAGAAAAAATAGTTTATACTTAATTCGATACTTATCAGGAAGCCAACCCAGATATTTCAGAGCAAATTCGATTAGATTATTGTTCCTGCTGAGAAATGTCTACACTACCAGATTAGGCTCATGTCGGATTTGTGACTGAAATCGAGACCATATCGAGGTACTGTGTTCGCTCATAAACAATGTGTTTCCTGATTGGCTCGTTCTGATTAAAATGAACCGTTCATTTGTCAGGTTCAGCGACAGTTTGATTTGATTCGATTAGTTATGGTTCAGGAAGCCACTGAATGATCCTTGGCCGTGCTGATCGTGGATAATCACTTGCAAGTTAAACCGGCAATAACTCGCCTTCTCTTTTTTACCAGGGCTCAGATGATAGACAGGAGTGTATCGTAACCAATCCCAACCTGCTCTTGGCACCGCCATATAACATATTCATCCAACGCACGGCCAGTGAACTCCAGGGTCTGACCACGTTCTCACATCTTGGAGAAGCGGGAGTTGTTTTGGTCGATCTCGAAGTTGTAGGCATCCTCGCAGAATGATCTGCGCACCGCGACGGAATGAACAGAATGTATCACGGTCTATTTACCAGCTACCTATCTCACATGATAATATTCCACACACATTACGATACTGGCAGGGATCATACCTTCTTTCGTCCCTGCAGAAAGGAGAAAAACAACTTAATACAATATGTATATAGGAGGTGCGTGAGGGGTTTCGAAATGAAGTTACTTCTGAAGATATTATATGACAATATGAGTAGATCGTCAATATCCCAGCCCGATCCTAAAATGTACTCGTAAACTTACAATGGCAATTCTCGTTCGAGCCTAGAAACAAGTATAGATACAAATCTGACATGTTAACACTGTGAGGACAATTATGTGGCTGCTACGTATGAATACAGCCAAGGGCATCAATTTAATCAAAGTATGAGGGAGGATATTGACTGATGATGGTCAACATATCCATACGCAGGGGGTAGTTATCGCTGTCGTGATCCCTCGGTTTAACGATATTCATGCACACTATGAGGAGTGGAGGATGCTCATGAACCCCAGGGTCTTCATGAGTGCTAAGATTCCAACTGAACGATCACAATGTCACAGCATATACAAGTAGGCTTGCACAGTCGTTCAATAGACTGGGTGTGAATGTGGACCCCGAGAAGATGACAGCACATTGGCGACTCATAAACTCCATAATTCGGCTCTGGGTTACGTTGCCCAGCGGTCAAACAGCATTGGAGCAGTTGACGAGTGGAATTGCCACCGAGGTATGTGACATGCGTCCGGGAATACCCTGGGCCGGTGGCCAAGCTGACCTCAAGCTGCTGCAAAGCCCCTTCCACTCAGTATTATTCTAATTGAAGAAAGGGAAAGCGTGATGTTTGCTACGGCAATAAGTGTTACCCTGGCGGTGACTGGTATAGTATTTGCTAGGATTCTCGTGGAATGAATTTGGACGTTGATTGATTGTGTGTCGGCGACCTGAACAAGTGATCGAGTTTCATTCCAAATATGGTTAGGATGGATCGCCTCCTGTGTCCTGTATGGTTGATAAAGTTGATTGCGTGAGTTTGGGGTTTATTGTAGCCAACAGCGACTTCCTTAGGCTGTCGAATATGTGTACAGAGAGGTTCTTTGTCCCAATCATGTCAGTGTGTCTGTGTTATTTATGTATGTTGGTACTAAGAGTGTTAGTGAGCGTGCTGGTGGGATCCGTGACTTCTTCCCTGTTGTCTCAGAGGAGTTGCTGCCATACGAGTGGAATAGAGCTGAAACAACGACCTAGTTCGAGTGGCGGAAACACGCAGGGAACTCCCGTGGAAAGAACTATGGCGAACTGGGAGTGGACGCCTACGGTGTCAGTTAGATAGTGATGGGCCTGACTATATCAAAAAGTAGGTAGATGTTTAGGCTATTCTAACATTGTTCAGTGTAATAAATTACTAGTACGTACCCAATATTTTGTACTGTTCTTTCCTTCTCCGACGACCTCGGCCTTCTCCTGGGGTTTTGCACAGGTTAATTTAACCAAAATATGCCACAGGAACTTTGCTGGAAAACGATAGAATTCCACAATGCGATTCGAATGAAAATGTATAATTTATCAAGAATAGGCCTAGTTAACTTAGTAATCAAACTGAAGTCGTCGATGTGTACGCGTTGAACGCTTGTATTCGTCTGCCTGTATAAAAAAAACGCCACTACGATCAGACAACTATGACGCAGTTGACAGAAAGGGTTGTACAATGTCTGTGTCAGTGTTCGGTCATAACAAAACATAGATTAGTCATAATTGGGTAGGTCAGGTGAGTTAGGGACTAACAAACGAAGTTGCTGCAATTAGAGATTATGAGTGAATACAGCAAACTTGGGAACTAGCAAAATATATGGCAGTCATTTTGAACGTCCGAGTGTCCACCTTCGATCATAATTCCAACATCACCACCATCTCCAGAGTCATTTGTATCAAACGTATCAGTGTTATTTTTTTGCAATATCGACAATTCGCACTGATATATATATATATATATATATATATATTATTTCTCCCCATAAAAATACAATTTACCTACTGGGCATGCTACTTGAGCTATTGAATTACTCGTTAGAACATAATGCACCATAGACTGACCTACAACTACTACACACAATGGGATATTTCTGTTGTCATTCGAGAATGCCGAACATTTTGGATTCCAAGATGACCGCCATCTCTAATAGTGATGAAACACTATGACTAGGTTCATTGGTATCGTAGCCGTTATATCGGCACCAACATTGAACTCTACCGTCACTACGATAGAAACGAGATATGATAATTATTATTATAATTATTATTATTGTTATTGACGGTAATTAAACATTACTACTCGGCTTGTTCGTATTACATCTGTTGGAGTGACAACCAAATTTGATGCTATCCTCACAATATCCACAATGACTGCCCACTTATTTAATTGATTAATACTTGACTTGACTATATGCCTACTTGGTACACACGATCACCGTCAGGTGGCAATTTATTTTAGTACGAATGCTCGGTTTGTCGTAACTGTCATGGAGTATTATAACCCCACTTGCTCTGTGTTACTAGCTGTTGATAATTTTCTTCTGCATTTTTCATGCTGATTACACTTGTAGATTGTTGTTGTACAGCACAGTATGGTGTTTTATTGTAACATATCACCTTACGCATGCTCACTTTTCCTATGAATTTATCTATTTAGAGATGCCCGCGGAAAATCGCCTGTTGACTGCCTTCTCATCGCGCCGATCAACCCACGGCCCTCCATAGAAGTAGAACAGCAAACAACGATGTGTAGTGATATCTCGCAGTATTCGTTATATTAGGGTAGCAACTATGACCTCATCGCACAGTTAGGGCGAATGAGGGTTTTCAGTCTGGGGAGGGTGGGGTGCGGGTTGAGGCATTCCCTTCAATAATCCCCAACAAACAACATGAAACCTACATAATAATAATAATAATATTACAAGCAAATAGTTGTTAAACAAAATATGACGACATTTTTCAGAATCGGACGGTGTGGCCACTCTTTTTTCAGTATATAATTTTTCACACTCATCTCAAAATTAAATCTATAAGAGAAAGCAGAGGCATCAGGTACAATTTCTGTCATTTTGCTGCCATAAATAACGTTTTTAGCATGGAGATTTAGAAAGTTAATGGTGTGGTTTTTCTGTCGTAATGACCAAAACAGACGTCAACATAAGTTAAATTGAACTGACCAGTACAGTAAGCGAAAACAGAATTTACTGACCTTTGGGCATGGATGTAAACGTCTCACCGTGGTCATTACAAATTGTACATAGCGACGAGTTTTTAAGTTTCATTTTGGATAAATCATAATTAGTACCAAGGTATCGATGCAAAAAGCGGAAGATATGCTATCCTAGTATTTCTGACCGCGTGGTATGGTGATGTACAAATTGGGCCCCAGTCTAAAATTACGTAATTGAAAATCGGCAAGATTCCCATTTTCTAACACAAGTAGGAGGCAAACACGTTATATACTTGACTGAAATGTTTATAAACAATCTCTGTAATTTTAGGTTTGCGTAGCAAAAGTGAAAAATTGCTTTCACTAGTCGAAATATTATTGCATTCACGATAATCACGACAATGTTTCCGAATTGTGTGAATTATGCCAAAATAAAAAGTGAAAGGTAGATTGGGGACATGGTGCATTCCCTGGAATAGGTTATAGGAAATTACCATTCCATCAGCAGTGATAAAGTCATTAATGTGAAATAAATTACGTTCCATCAGGCCATGATGAAAAAACGATTTGTCATTTATCTTCACTAGACTATTATTAAGAACAATTTCGTTTCCACTGTTGACAGTGTTTGAATAATTGAAGGCCGCCCACGCCTCACACACTTCCCTGCAGAAGGTATTATTAATACAAGACACTGCATGGGAGTTGAAATTGCACTTGAAAATGAAAGATTCACCAAAACGACTTAATGAGAGGTTAAAAAAAACTTTCCAATCGCTATTACGGTTGTCCAGATATCTCTTCACCCATGAGCACTTTAAACTTTTTATAAAACTTGAAATATCGGTCATATTGAAACCGCCCTCGTTTCTAGGGGCAATCAAACATGACCTTTTGACTTTGTCAGTCTTATGTGACCAAACAAAGTTGAACAAAAGACGATTCAAATCCGTGATGAATTGTTGTGGAGGATTTGGAAGAACCGTAAAAAGTTATGTAAGCTGTGATAAGGCAAGACTCTTGATAATTTGGATTCTACCGATTGGAGTGAGGTCACGAAATGACCAGGAATGCAGAATACCTTTTAGTCTAGAGAGTTTAGTGAGGTATATAGTTGCGCTAAAGAAAAGTCCAACTCATTGGAAGTGATATAAACACCGAGATATCTAACCGGTTCGTTTGGAATAGCAAACGGGAAAGTGGAAAAATGAACAGGATTTCTACCAATAAAAGGGCCAAGAGACAGAAGGAACGACTTATGAAAGTTAATCCTAAGGCCAGAAGCGTTTGAAAATTTGTCCAGAGTGTTGAGGCATCCATTCAAAGAGGTAGCAGAGCCGTCCGTAATCAAAACTGAATCATCCGCATACTGCGAAATCTTGAGTTCAGTGTTCTGAATGATAATACCCTTAATATTCGAGTTAATTCGAATCAATTATGAAAATGTAGGGGCTCATAGGGCAGCCTTGGCGAACCCCTCTGGAGACCTTAAAGTAACTTGAAATATAACCATTATTCATGACAGAAGAAGTGGCATTGTTGTAATAAGTTCTGATCCAGGTGGTTAGGTCCGGACCAAAATTGAAATACTGCAAGGTGTTAAAAATGAAATTCCAATCCAAGCAATCAAAGGCTTTTTCGAAATCTGATAGAATCATTGCACCCCCTATATTGGTTATGTCACAGTGATTGATCAGGTCTAATATGAGCCTTACATTTCCACTAATATAATGAAGCCGGTTTGTTCTGGGCTGATGAGTGTATCCAATACACGCTTAAGGCGATTAGCGATACATTTTGCTCCTATTTTATAATCGTTGTTGAGAAGAGCAATTGGTCGACAATTGGCCAATTGATGACAGTCTTTATGCGGCTTAGGAAAAAGGGAGATTACGGCTCTCCCCTGTTCATCGGAAAGATGACCATTATTGACCGCATAGTTTAAAGAGTTCACTACAATGGGACCGATTTCATCCCATAGAGTTTTATATAGTTCAATAGGTAAGCCATCACAACCAGGAGTTTTATTGTTCGACATAGAAAACAATGCCTCTCTACATTCATTTAGTGTTATACGACCTTCGCATAGAAATTGTTCATTATCGGTTAATTTTATGTGTTCAACGTTCTCAAAGAAATTAGTGGAGGAAATATTGTTAGAGTGTATATAGAGCTTCTGAAAGAAATCTTTTGCATGATTAAGAATTTCTTTAGAATCCGTAACCTTTTCTCCCGTCGGAGACAATAATTCGGACATAGTATTATTTATTTTACTTCTCTTCTCTAAATTTAGGAAATAGCGGGTATTTCTCTCGCCATCCTCGTACCAATGAGCACGAGACCTGATGACTGCACCATGGGGTTACAAATCATAAAGAGTATCCAGCTTTTGTCTAGCGTCATTCAATTCGTTCTGTGAATCGGAATTCGGCGAGTCGGCAAGAGAGTTTTCGAGAGATGAAATTCTCTTTAATAATTGAAACTCATAACGATTGCGACTTTTAGCTTTACGAATAGAAAATTGAATACTCTGTGTTCTGATATTCAGCTTGATCACTTCCCAGAGCAACGAGGCATTTGATGAGGGGTTACTATTAACAGTGTTCGAAATAGTAGGACGTATGAGGTCAACGTACTCTTCATCTTGCAAATGGGAAACATTCAGTTTCCAGTACCCCCGGCCTCTCTTGGCGAAAATGTTGTTCAACGATATATTTATACTGGAATGATCGGAATTGAATATGGAAGTTATTCCCGCAGAATGTCAACACTTTTACCTCAATTTATGTGGAGAGGGATGGTGCAAAAACTTGACCTTGACAGGGTACATGTGCCATGGGAGTTATTATTCATAATTTCTTGTGGTTGGGTAGCATAGCCACCACCCATATCAAACGTCGTGCCTAGTATAGCCTATGTTTGTCAACCCTGTTATGGTCAACACTGTTATTCATGGGAGAGTAACAGAGTTGATGCCCAATGGTAACAGTGTTGACGGGAACACCTCAAATGATCTGGAAACTGTGACTTTGAGTTATAAATCAGTTTTCCAGCCATTCAATCATATGTTCCATGAAAACCATGCTTATGGAGCATTTGCAGTTTCCAGTGATTTGATTTAAGATGGTTCAGACCAACCTGCTTCAGTAACAGTGTTGACTACTTGGTAACAGGGTTGACCGACCTGGATGTTGTCTGAACAAATTTATTTGAGGCCTGAGGCTCATTCCTCAGTCATTGCTGAGAGTTTGTGGTGTTATATAACTGTCTGGTATGTTCTCTGATCATTTACGATGGTTGGATGTATGGTTGGATTCTTGGCAAATATTATCACAATAATTGTAATACAGTACAGCATAAACATCTACCAAAATAACGGCTACATTTACCAGGATTATAATACGTGATATTGTCCTGATAATCACATGGACTGTACATTGACCATGTGGGCAAAACTTCCAGGTTGGGTTGAAGTTCCAAGGCTACTTTATCACATACATTGCCAATACATTCATTATCATGACATGCCATCACTCTTGGATCACTGTCACTAGTCTGATAACACTGTATCTACTCAACCCACAATTACCATACAATATCACAAAATCTGTAGCAATGAAAATTAACAGACAAATAATAACTTAAGATATTATTGGCAAAAGCAGTCTGCTTTCCAACTCAAATGAAATCACATTTATATTTCAGCCTGGTTATGGCAAGAAAAAAAATCGCTCCATTATTCTTATTGGACATGCTTCACACATTTTGTTGTGTGATTACCATGAAGACTATATAGCTAGAATGCTCTCTATTTCCACATTATATCGTTATAAGATGTCTAGATGTATCACTTCACATATATTTTCGAGGTTTTTTTATTGTGGTTTCCTAGATTTACCTAATTTGTGATGAGTTGACATCTAGTGCTAAAATAATAAATAAAATCAATCATTATTCAAAAGTTGAGCCTCATTAGGATCACCAACGTATCAATTCTGAAAGCCAGGAGTATATTCTTCTACTAAGTTAGAGGATAATTAAATTATCAACTCCTTAATTTTCAGCTGTTAGAACATTCAAATGGCACTCCAATTTGATAATGACCCATACAGGCTGGTCTGGCTGAAAGTATGTCGCGTAATCTGGAACTGGCCTGCATACCTTATTAGTTATTATGAGTGGAAAACATGACAGTTTTCTGACCAAGAGGGGTGGTAAATGTATGGCCAAGTGAAGAGTGCAATCAAGCCGATTGTTAGTGGCGTTACTGCTACACTGCTACAGTTCTACCTCAAACCGTCTGCAAACCTCAGCGGACCATTTCGCTTCGTTCTAATAGTGTTTTGATTGTTTGAAATTGTGGGGGTGATATTTACTTTTAGTCTGCTGTTCGTGTACGACCCAACATTGCTGTGTATTGCTGTTACAAACTAATGCAACGTAATTATTGCTTATTGATGTGTTATTTTCAAGTCTTCCAATCAAGTCTGGAAACCACTGTCGCTTCTGTAACCATATTAAAATTCAAAATTGGGAAGTCACCACCTGTCTGTTTTAATGTAGGTGTGACGTATACAGCGGTTTATTCAGAAGTAGGCTACTATAGTAATTACTCACCGTCGTGACATTGCTTAATTAGTAACTGGGCGATAGATGAACTTCCTAGAGTAACATCCGGCCTTTAGGCTGTCAGGCTGAGAGCGATTCCATACGTCTGGGTCATCATTCCAGTAATAACCCTCCCGGAGTCAGAAATCAGAATACATTTCGTTACTATCATGTCCATCAGTTTCTCAGTCAAGTGCGTCACTCACTTATCAGACCATCTGGCAGGCAGTCTGGGTTTTTGTAATGGCAATGTTTAACAATGCTGTGCAGCAGAACCAAACACTAAGGCCTTGGTGATAGTGGGCCTATATACAGCACCATGTATATGCCTGGGTGCCGCAGTCAGAAACCTAAAACGGCTACCCGTCCAAACTATCCAATTGCTATTCAAAAGTATCACAACTCGATATGTACTAGCTGTAATGATATTAGTGGTACTACGTGACGTAAACTTACATTTTACGTCTACAACTACAAGTATTCTCATCCCCGGCTGATATCCACACAGCATACAGGCATATTCATGTATACACTGGGTGTAAGTTCATTTACACGACTAGTACCTACTATACCGCGTTTCCATGTTATACGAACAGGTTATAGCGAATATAGCCGGATATACTTCTCCAGTAGATCGTAGACACCTGCCAAGGGCATACCCCCGGCCACGACAAGATGATTACCTGCGTTATGTCTCAATCCAAACTGACATTGCTGATGTAAGCATGATAGCATCGTTGCTAGCCATCGTCACATATTTATTATACAAATGCTTATATTATAGTTTGGGAAGTCGTCACCTGTCTGAAATTAATGTAGGCTGGCAATGCCGTATGCAGCAGGTTTATTGAGAAACAGAATAAGTTAGGAGTAGGCTACTTGTAATAACTCACCGCGGTGGCACTGGCTAATTAGTAAATGGTCGATCAACTTCCTAAGCATGTCCAGCCTCCAGATTGTCAGTGAAACCCAACACATTCGGTGATAAACCACTCAAAGTCAAAACGTATTCCGATACCATGCTCATTAGCTCCTCAGTCAAGTTATATGATATCACTTATCATGCCATCTGACGGACAGTCTGCGTTCCGATCGCCCCGTTTGCCACTGGTGTACAGTAAAAGTAGTAGACACCGATAGTTGGCATATACCGCAGTAACATCACCAAGCATATGACATGAGTTTATATGACTGAGTGCTGCGGTCTGAAACTTGAATCGGTTACCAAAGTCCAAAACTATCAGATCGCCATTCCAGTATCACATGACTCACTAGTACTACGGCTTACAAATACAAGTAAGCCTACTGCAAACATTCTGATCAGCGACTGTTATCCACGTAGAACTCTTGGGAATGAACTGTAATACAGACCTACAGGGCACAGTATGTTTATTTACTCGGCTGGCAGCTACCGAGTTTACAGGTTATACAGTACCTGGCCTGAGGCTATAGCCAGATATAGTTTCCTGGTTCATCGTAGACACCTGCTCACGGCATAAATATTCTACAGTACCTACGGTTCATAACCTCTGAAAGCCTCATAACCCGCGGTACACTGAGGATATTGCCTTTTGATTGTTTCCTACACAGTACAGTATTGTATACCACAGAAGGATCCGTACTCCAAATAGCCTATACAAAACCATACATGCCAAAGGTATGGCGCGCAATATGGGATCGACTGGGAATGACAGACGCTATTATGAGTGAACAATGACAGGTTTGACTAAGAGAAGAGTGTAGTCAAGCCGACTGTTAATTGCGTTTAGCAATACAATTTTATAGTTTCGCATGCAACCTGGGCCATTTCTTTTCGTTCTTTGGTGTTTTGATTGTCAAGTTGAGATTTCGAGGGTGATGTTTGTATTTACTTGTTGAGTTATTGTGTGTGTACGAACCAACATTGTTGTGTACTGCTGTTACCATGGCTACAAACTACGGCGTATCTATTGTTTATTGATGCATATGAACTCACCTGTGGTAGTATAGGACAGATTCTAATCAAATCTGGAGCGAAGGCGGCGCATTCAACGAGCACTTGTTACTTTGTTGATACCTATATTCGAAGATATGAAATTAGAGTCGAGGTCTTGGCGCAAATCGTGTCCTCTAGCTGAACATAAATGAGCACCAACAAGTAGGAATTATTATCATTGTGTCATTGAATCTTGTCATCTTGTTAACAACGACAGTGATATGGAGCGCCGATAGTAGCCTACATGGTTTTTATGATACATATTCCCAATACTCAATCAACTCGTTATACATATACTGATATATATATATAGATAAATACAGATGAATGTGACTGATATACCATGGCAAAACATGGCATTGTTGCTCTCACCGATACATGGACATGTTACTTAGAGTAGCATAGTCGTCTGCTACCCAATTTCCGTGATTGTCTCCGCGCAAATGATTACGTCACTAATCCTGCTATCGCCATACCCACATTAGATAATTTCGTTCCATGGAGATTTGCCGATTTTCTGACGTCACAGAACCGCAAGCACTTCGCTGACCTCGGCTCACGGCAGTCGGGTTACAGTCTTTGTATAATCAGTTGGCCTCTCATTCTGGAAATCTGTTGGATATTTCCACCAAACCTGATCCGATTGATCTGATTATTAATCCGTTTAATGTCAATTGATTCACATAATTCAATTTTAGCCGAAAACCCAGAAAATGATACAGTTTATTTTTCTTAATGTCTCCGTCCACAACCTCAATAGGACCGAGGTAACCACAGGAATGTGAAACTCGGTCGTGAAGAACAAGAACAGGACTGATAAGTTAGATACGGCTTACATTTCATGTCCACAACTACAAGTATACCGTCATTCCGCGAGAATTAATTTGCTTGAGAGTGTGCTCCTCCATGGCTTTGATGGTTGGACTCTGACTAAAGCAGATGAGAACCGGCTGCTAGCTGCTGAAATGTGGATTTGGAGGAGAAAGGGAGAAGAGGACAAATAGAAGCATTCTGGAAGAATTTGGAGTGAAACGACAGTTGCTTGGCCACACTCTCAGAGGAAGTGGTAGCGCATTGACACTACAAGTAATAGAAGGGAAGGTTGAAAGAAAGAGGACGTTTTTTACGGCAAAGGAAGCCATGGTTTGTGCAGGGAATGGTCAGGGTTGAGCCTCGTTGAAGATAAGCGCCTAGCTCAGAACAGAGCTGCTTGGAAGACGATGACAAGAAGATGCGAGGCAAAATACTGTTATGAATGAGGCTCGGAACCATGATAACATGGATTTAAAACATGTTCCGAAACATACACTTTTGACATTGGCCTATATGAAACATTTGGAATGACATAGTCAGTATGAATTGATTTTTTTTATTAACAATTCAATAATTTATATCATGCGTCAAGCCATTATGGGTATTAAAACATATTTGAGATAAATCGCTTAAAACTGTGTAATGACTGTGCTTCTCTATATTCCGGGGTCATATTCATGAACTCCAAACATTCACAGAGTTTTAACGAAGACGGTGTCTAAAAAAAAACATGTCTGTTTTGACGTCATTCCGTTACCATGCTCATCAACATGCATAATTACTTAACAGAAAGAACGTTACCCCAACACATTTCAGTGAATGTGCGGGATGATACTCTACATTAATATAGCCTGTTTTTGTTGCACACAAATATCGATCACATTCACACCCTTGAAGGTTGAAAAATGACTCTGACCTTCATTCCGTGACCCTGGAATTGCCCAGAAGCAATTTACATATTTTCCCTAAATAGCCTAAATAGCTCATCGGATGACATTGGATCTAAAATTCCGGAACACTCCATTTGTAGCATTGGTACCTTGTAATAATGACCAAATTTCATGATCATCTGATTCAATCTCTGATGGGAGAGGCATTCCACAACTTTCAAAAAAATGGCCCACTAGATGACCTTGGTCCTCAAATCCTTGAATACCTATATGTAGCACTGGTAGCTGATATTGATAACTTCCATAATAATATGATACAAACTCTAGGAGGAAAAGCATTTAGCATACTTTACACAATGACCCAAATGGCCCACCAGATGACCTTGAACTCTAATTTTCCAACACCCTAGATGACCCATCAGTTGTTCTCCATCTTGACCAAGTTTTATCATCATCGTTCATTAGAGCGTGTAGGAGGAGTAGCAATTTGAAGCCAATTGTGAACAGATACATAGATGAATGAAGAGACATGCATGATCACAATGGCTCACCTAGTCGTATGGCTAGTGTTGGGAAAATAAAAACGTGACTCTTTAATGATATGACTGAATTTTCAAGAGGGGGAAATACGATTTGATTGCAAATTATCAGTAAGGATACCGTATAGTGTGGCACTATCCTAATGAATGTTGCCCCAAGGTATGTCAAAAATAGTTGTCAATGCTGGTATTCCATTAATCTGATTGGGAATAGGCGCAATCATTGCCTTGGTAGCTACGAGCAAATGCTGTATGCCACAGTCCCAATATTGACCAAACTGATTAATTACATAACCAAACATATCAAGATGCGATATTGCAATGGATCTTTTAATGAATTTCATTTTTCATGGTCAGGGCCCATATTAGTATACAGGGTTTGATTTCACACACAATGTCACATAATTGTTTTTCTCCATTGACTTTTCGAACTCAAGATACTTGACATAATTATTATCAATCATTTATTATGTTCAAAGTTGGCATTATTATACGATATTCTACTCTGAGAAGTGGAAACCCCCCTGACCCAAGTTGACCAAACACCAGTGAAGATGCCTACAGATACTGCGGCAGACTGGGGGCTGACAGATTTATGGCTATTTATGGCCATGCTAGTAGAGCTTTTCCAGTGGTGATGATATATTTGTGTCACACATCACCCTCCGCTCTGCCCTTCGGATACCCCGGGCTATCCAGCTGCCCGGTATGTCTGATGAATAGCTGTCGCCAAATCCTGGTGCACATTCACGTGTATGCATAGGGGAAGACAATGAGACAGTGCACACTGACAGGCACATTGCAGATCCAGAGACCCTTTACAGCCATGGCCAAGGATAAACAATCGCTAGCAGATCTAGGGGGTTCTAAGCAGCCAGTTTTAAAGGTACAGTATTTGCGCAGTAAGAGCAGTATACATTCACATTTCAAGTATGTCGTTCCAGTTTTGAACTGATAATAGTTATTCATGGACATGAATTGAAATTTTATGTTTCACATATGAGTAGGTATTGTCTTAGGAACATTGAAACCAAATTTGAAGGAAATCCAATGTTCACTGCGAGTGTTCTAGCATTTTTTCATTCCGCTTTCCCATCGATGCTGACTATTCATGAGCATTCATCGAAAATCTGTGAACAACCTTAAAACAGCACCTCTCAAGGAACATCATAACCTAATTCCAATGAGATCCGCTGTTATTCCTGCGAGGAGTAGCGTTCTGAATGGATTTTGCAATTTATCTGAAATCCGTGACCAACTTCTATGTAGCACTACCTACATGAGGGGTCGACCCACAATACCGAACCGAAAGCCCCGCGACGACTGTAGGCCGACGAGTCAATTGAAACCTGACC
>JAUOBX010253186.1:0-11498 GCA_032360705.1 Eupentacta quinquesemita
AATGCTTCTCGAAAGCGAGATAACACGGCCTTGTTGATTATTTTAGTTTCAGAGTTCCTAAGGTAATTATCGATAATGTCAGAGAACTTCCAAATATTTTGTCAAATAGCAGCACAAATCAATGTATTGCATCATTCCGGAACATGTCATCGTATAGATGCTTGGGTCGAATTGATATTAGTGGGAAATAAAAAGGGGAATACATCGGACAAACGACCAGCAAGAAAAGTTTTTTTCAATATTGCTGGGCAATCCCGTAGTTCACCCTTTGTTTACTTCAAGTCATTTGATATCACGTCGAGAAAGTTTTAAATTGACTACACTATCAGATTATACGGTCCATAGCTGAAGGGAAGGCCCTCAGCGTTGACTTACTCTGGAATTTGATCTTAGCAGATTCACCCTGTATTGGCCCACGATAATTTCGACAATTTCGCAATTTCAGGTTTAGTACGAGACTCAATTCCCAATGGTCGCCATGACGGGTCAAATGAAAAAGTACATCAGCAATATATTAATTGAACTTGACAGGTAGTTCGTTCGACCAAATATATCAGTATACAAATCCTCCTCGAGAATATATCGATTATATATTTCGTAGTAGTCGTCAACACCCTCAATTGAGATGGTCCTTCAATGGAGATCAGTGATTGATCATGTTTCCTTCCTGTAACGTACATTTGACAGTATCTCTTCCAACATGATTTAACATCGTTGTACTCTTGCATTTCTGCAAATCCCCATCACCCAATACCAACGGTAAGTGGTGTCGTAGCAATACTAGTGTTAACACTGTTTCTATACCTTTCCATTTCATTCCGAAGGCTTAAGAAATCTATGTGGTCGAACACGCAAGTATGTTTGTCTATGTGTGTGTATGTGTGAGTGACACTAATCAGCACGATACCATACGAGTGCAGGCACGCATCAGATACATATTTAGTAAGTGGGTTGCATATGTAGTGAGATCCCAGTTGTTTTAAACATCTGTGCACGGTCATTCAGGTCATAAGATCAAAAAAATAAGAAGCTTGGGAGCACGATATTGCAATACCAAACACATGTTCATATCAGGTTTGACGGTTGCATATGTGATGACGCTGAACTGTTTTTTTGTGCCAGGTCAATGCCATACCAGGTCAATGTGTGCTATTGTATGTTGCTGTACTTTTAACGGATAAAAAGACCTCACCCGCCATTGCACTCTCTTTTCAGTTATACCTACCGACATCGCAGCTACTCTTCTTGTACCACTCCATATACAAACCTGTTCTACATGCTTTTTTTCATGAGTTTTTTCCGTCCAAAAGACCAACAATATTGTGAATTTATGAGGGTAATTCTTCGAAGGTCACTTGCTACCTTCACTTTCCTCGTAGTACTCCAAACTACAAGACGCATCATCAATTGGGGGGAAATCAGCAATGTCAGTTGGGATCATACGACATATAAACTCTCTTGTCATGGGTCAGATTATTCATAGTATATACAAGAAAATGTTTTATCCCGTATTCCGCACACCCGGAGCTGAGATTCTCCCATTTGCCCAGGATGTGCGTTAGGGTCAGAGTTATTATCATATCACAAATACGGCAAGGATCAACTATACATCGTTGTGTTCGTGATTCACATGCCTATAATTTAGATCAATTGCAATAGCGGGCCGAACTGACACTATTAAAATTCACCCTACCGCGACAGTAACAGCACACACCAGTATTCACGCCCTCTCTGGGTCGGTGATATATAGACTTCTGATAGGACTACTGTGACGCTGAAAATCAACACGCTTGCCACTACAAGCCTTAACCTCACAACAGTGAAAACTACTGCACGGAATGCTGCTCAAATGCATTCATATTTATATAATTTCCTCCAGTGTGGCAACATGTAGGTTGTACTTTTTCAATAGTACTGTCTATGTCTGGCCTTCCTGATCAGTCCCATATTGGAGTCCTAAACAATATTCAATCCATCATAACTCGTAACCATTGGTAGCCAAATATCAACACGTCTTGTCACTACAAGCCTTTATCTCACAAAATGTAATAACTGCTGCAGGCTCAAATACATTTATATTTATAATATTTCATCCAATTTGGCAACATGTAGGTTGTAATTTTTGGAAAAGTACTGTCTAAGTCTGGCCTTCCTGATCAGCCCCATCTTGGAGTCTTAAACAATATTCAATCCAACATAACTCGTAACCATTGGTAGCAAAATCTAATTTTGAAATCATTTTTAAAATTATTCGCCTCCTTATAATTCATCGTTTCATGTGAGTGGTGTCATCTGTCGATACTAATGGACCATAGCGCAGGTTACAGATGGGTAGCCGTGTGCACGCATGGCTGACAATGAACCAGTTAGTATATAACATCAGACTGCCTGGATAATTGAACTGATGTATTCCACACTCATCCATGCAGCTATGCTGGGAAGTTATTAGAATAAATTATTACCAAAACGTGCAGGCAATGTTGCCATCATAATTACTGATATGTAGTCGATACATATATAACATATATTATTTATACCATGCCTCAAAATACAACATCAGCACAGCACGAGCGATTAAAAGGACGAAAATGTAAAAAGGGTTTATGTGAAACTTGCAGCCTACTGAATATTGCAAATATTTTGAAGTAACATATTTTTCGCACACATCTTCGATTTCAGTTACGTAATTCATGGTCAGTCACATCACAACGCCATAACTAACCTTGTGCTTACATGGACAGTGGTGGTTATTGTTATACCGATGACAGATGGTTCATGTGCGGATGAACATGTCCCGCTTCGTTGTTGCCACGTTCAATCGTCCATAGTCAACAACGAATAGGTCTTGCTGTAGGACTAGTGTAATTATAACCGGGAGACATTTACTTTGGACACTATGTCGATATAGTGAGGATTGTCATTGTATGAAAAATACTCAGTGAGAGACGTCTCATACTGGGATATATGTATTTGACACATTTTCAACTGCAAGAGCCTATCAGGAGGCAGTGCTTCCACGTATATCGTCTGGGGATAGAATTCCGATATCCCATACAATTGAGCCACTATTGATATGAATCATGTTTGTTTGTTTGTTCATTCCCTCGTGCGGGAACTCAGCAGCGTTCCTATCGGAATATGTTCGCTACACCTGTGCAGTTTTCGTCAGGAGTCCATTACCCATACGAACTCGGTGTCGCTTTTACGAGCGGAAATTCAATTGATATCCCAGCAGGCACTCCTCAATGCATATATTTCAATGAACTGACTGCTGACTCCTATTGAAATATAGATTTTCATCATATTTTGTTCTATTCTATCAAATTATAACAGTCGGGAATTAGTACTGTTGTTCGGCCCAAAGCAAACATATATTTGTATTAACAATTAAGTGTGTCTAAGCATCCACGTTTTTTAAAGCATTTATGAAAGGTACATTTGTACTTGAAACAGGAATGTGGGCCATGGTTCTGTGTATTTCAAATAATGAGTTTCAAATTAAAATGTGTTCTCATTGTTAGTAACATTATATATATACATCAAAAATTAACTTTAATAATAACGCTCTTCTTCAATTGGTAGAATACAAATGGCGGCGTTCAAATCCTATCGATTTGTGACGTTACTCCGATGACTGACTGATATATTCGGAATTTTCTTGAATCCCAGGGTACTTGATGAATCAGCACATGAAACTCTCACTCAAACTATATTTATTGATTTACTTCATATACTGCCCCCCACCAGTAATGAGTTAACAACTTTATAACACGTTTCTCTAATCACCTCCGCAGTAAAAGGTTGTTAATTATTGATACAATAGAAATTAACATAAAATTGTATAGCTCAGTCATGCTTCAATGCTTTTGCAACTTGATCGCTGCTTATTAAAGACTTCCCTTTCGATGTCATATCAGACATATATATTTTCCTAATGTGTTTCGCGGAGATTTATTACTAAGTGTGAATGAGCAGCACCGTCTGGGTAATTGTTTTGTTCAATAAGTTGCCAGATGTGATGCACTGCCTAATTCCTCATTATTCAAGCGTTTACGCACCTACGTTAATACTCATTCATGACTCGTACCATGGTTCATCGATGTGTATAATGTGCTAGCTTCTTCCATCAACTGATGACACTATTCAAATGGAACAGTGCACATGAACTGTAGTATATTGTCGTATATTATGTTATTGTATTCAATATTATAAGTTCCCTATATAAGTTATATATTCATATGCCACGTATGCAGCCTAACGACTTAGTCACGCTTTGATCACATTATCCCAAAATTAACTTGGAGTTAACATTGCTATAGTTTTAGTGCTACTGCTGGTCGCTGTATCTATCAAGTGCATGTTGTATAAGAACACGAATGTGTTAAGCGTTGAATTGAAATACACATAGCTGCAATCTTGTTACAACTCTATGGGGCAGATTAAGGAGTCATTCCCCATTTGGCGAACACTCCTATGTGGCCAGGTGGCATTTGGGACAGTCAAGCCAACTTGGCCCCATACCAAGTATCAAGATATAAGACTAGACGCCTAATATTTCTCCGATGCTACTGAAAAAAAAGGATTAAAAAAATGAGAGGCTAACAGGGCGGGGTAATCTTGCCCTAAATCGACCCATGTGTAGGCAATAGTAGGCCAACACAAGTCCCGAAACCTGGGTCGTTCATGAAAACCAGTGTATATTGCAAAGAGTGACATTAAAAGACCTCATGTCAGCTTCACCCATCCTCGCCCCCTACAGGAAATAACGCACACATTTTCTCGGTGTGCGTAAAATAAGACGGTACCAAAACTGTCGAGTATATAATACACTTTGTTTAAATGTTCAGGTTTTCAGAATACATGAGTCATATTGTTAACTCCAGGAACCAGCCAAACATGGGGTACTGCATGTTCTTCTTAAGTGGGATTGTGATATACATGTCACACGGCAATCCAATAAACATGAGCATGCCATGTGATAGTTCATATAGTGCAAAATGTGCAAATTTACTTTATTATTGCAATGAGTAGATGTTACCAACTAAAGAGAAGTGCACCTGTGGATCGCAAACTATTTGAGTGATGATGAATAAATACTGGCGGTTCGTATCTCAATATTATTTCTGGTATCTACTTCATCACACAACATAATACCATCGTCAGTGTGGGTAGGATCAAATGAGGTTAGGAGCGTGGTTATTTTATTGAAGACAAAAAAGTTGTGTCTATATATTCATTTGTTGCTACCAAAAATAAATAAACAACTTCCTGTCGCCACATATAGCAGGCACGAGGACCAGCATGCTCCCATTCTGGTTTTGTGGTTCCGGCGAAATAATGGATGAAAATACGAAATCGCAAAAAGGGTCAAGCAATTATTGTATCCAGCCAAAAACGTGTATTGTGGCGAATGATATTAACATGAATTATGCAATGAAGTTCAGCTATTTCACCGTATGCACCTGTCACGTTAATATGTCTGGTCGTACAAGCAAACACCGCAAGCCGCAAATATCAATCATTGCCGACGCAAGCGCTTATGCAGGTGCATCATGATAATGTTACCACTGTTTTCATTTTCAAGCATGACGTTCATCAGTGGTGAAAATATAGCACTCACGTCTTAAGTAAATATTCGACACGAGGCGATCTACTGTCTACGAATCCGACTGAGTTTCTCATCAGTTGAACAGGATGTTGTTATTCAGGTCATTCGAGATCAGTGACATCAACACTGCGACGATATACTTAACAAGATTCCTTATTGAGTGAGGTATGTTCGCAATACATTCTTGTATTAACACATTTTGGAGTAGATTTACGTTCAGTAAATGTGTTAGGTTAGCGTATAATCAATCGTGAATTTTCATTATTATCAAGTCAATTGAAAAAAAATATACTCGTTCAAGTCACGATTCTCCATTTCCAACTACAACAAACGTCATGTTAAGATGCCTAAGAAGTTAGTCTCGAGTTGTTCAGTCAGCCAATTGGGACGTATAGAACATCACGTGACTGAAAAGAGAGTAGTCTCAACAGATCTCTCAGGGATTTACCTATGTAGGCTACTGATAGCATGAACTTCTGCATAAACTGAGTGAGTTCTACATTATCAGATATCCGGCCAACTACATGATATTTCTTAGGAAATTTCATTACGATAACTACACACACAAACGTGTTCTTGCAATCCCAAACGAGTACTTAAGGAATTTGTATGGCACCTAGCATTACCAGGTGGTCACCCATCCAAGTACTGTCTTGGTTTGACGTTGCCTGATCGGTCGAGAACCGGTAAATTCAAGGTGGTGTGGTCTTTTTATACCACAAAACGGTGTCATGCCGCTAGAAAGCCTAGTGATTTAGTTTTAAAAAGCGAAAAATCACCGAGGTGCTCTAATACACTTCACAGAAACGAAAATGTAACATCAGTAATAGCGGTGGGGACACATTGGATACAACACTATCACTAGCAACAGTATAACATTCAATGAAGAGAAATGTTCTGAGTTTGGTCTTGGAAAGACAGACTGGAGTGGCGTGGCGAATCTCTGCTGGCAGAACATTCCGTTCCGCCTGACCGCTGCTGAAGAGGCGAATGATCGCTCACCGTAGAATTTGGTTCGACTAAGTGAAGTGAAGTTTCTAGGAGGTACTGAGATGATGAACGTAGGGAACGCATGGGTGTGTAATGAATCAGTACAGCGGGACAACTACGCCGCTACTCAATCTTGCCGCCATCAGTCATCATCTACTACTCACCTATAAGAATAATTTGACTTGAAGCAACGGCTCACACACCTGGTTAACTTTAGTTTATTAGTTTATTAGGAATCAACTTTTGAGTTGTGGGAGTTTTCGTTGTATTTTTAGTTGCGCCATTTTAGTATTTTTTTAGATTTTATACTGTCATTATTATGTTTCACTCTTATTTTTCAATTGGTTCTTAGTTTGATCATTGTAAAGCGCTACGAGGGTTTTGCATTTAACGTTATATCATTCATTGTTATTATCAGTATTATTCATATACTATACTGGCTGGTAATTTTGTGGTTTTCATGTTGACAGCGGATAGGAGAGAGGCAGCAAGGGGTTGGAATGTGCTTTATGAACTAGCGTCATGGTGGTCATTTGCACCGCTTGCATCAATCGTGGAACACTGAGTAGGTTGGAGTTCAAAATCATTCTGTTCCTGATGACATTTCTCCGATTTTCCTCCTAAAAGTCCCGATCTCGTCAACCAATACAACCTTGGTCTATAGGCAGAGCCTTTCAGTTATTTAGTTGCGGAGAGTGACAACTCAGTCGATCAGCAATACCGAGACGATACATTGAAATTTAATATTTTATTTACCACCTGTCACCCCTACCGTCTAGACTCTAGAACATTACATCACGATTCCCCCTCTTTGACCTTTCTATCTCTCACCATGGGGAAAACAGGATAACCAAACACACGACTGTCCGTGCATGCGTTACCTATCGAGCAGCTTGTCATTGTCTTAGCACAAGATCGACGTTGGTTATTTACCCTGTCGCTGTTCCTTTTAGCACCAATTTGTCTAACTCGGCATGGCGTGAAATCCGAACTTTGTAACACAGGCATTGTGAATGTATCATACCTATTACTGGTACACCGAACACCTCTGGGGCATACATCTCGAGAATATTATTCAACTATACCTGACGCTAAGAGGATCGTCGGCAACAATGGATGTTCTAAGTGCTGTACTGATGCTTCTCACAGTGGCTATACTGACCCCTATTGCTAAGACACTGTGGAAGTACCTCGTTTTGAGGTACAAACTCAGAAATGTTCCCGGCCCGAAAGGCCTTCTTTTTTTCGGACATATCTTCGAATTCACTGATAACAACGGTAAGTTTTCCGCATCTCCAATATCAGAATATTTCATCATCTAGGTTTTCTGGAATCATTTTAGAGGTATGAAGAATGGATATTGAAGGTTGGTTCGGAGCTTCGAGATCCTCACAAGCATACTTCCGATTTAGAAGTATAATAACGAGGATGTCCAGCATGATTGGATGTCATAAATATCTATCATCAGGATCGGGTCCAGTGAAAAAAAACTCAATGAATAATCACAATAGTCTAATCTAACCCTGTCCTGGAAGATGACGTCACGTGTAGGTGAATAATGACGAGGACCGGAATCATTGTATTCACGCCACTGCCTAATGTATGTCATGTTTATTTATTCCGATGCCATTATTTGCACGTATTTAGGAATCGATATGTGCTGAGGTATCTGATCTGTACTAGGTAAGTGACAGGAACAGACCCCGAACATTTTTTTTCAACTGCGGGTAGACAACTCTACAATTAATCATGTCTCTTCATTCGTTGGTCACGGTCACTTATAACTCTTGAAATGTACATGCAATCAGGTTGTAGCCTAGCGGGAAGGTACGTTCAGCCCCTATGCCATGTTTTGTGCGGTTTATGCAGATGCAACTAGATGCAGATGCAGGTCAACTAAATGCAGCTACTTTACTCGGTAGACGAAGAAAAGTTGACTTTCAAACTTCTTTGTTGGCCCGCTCTAAATCAATATTTTGACCACTGACGTCACGCGAGTATGCCTACTATATTGACAGCGGCTATGGACAATACACATCATTTATAACTATTTCAAACGAGTGTTTCATTGAGTGACATGCATGCAATATCGAAATCAGAAACTAGGAGGCTTAGTTATTTGTTGACTTCAAAACCAGAGGGGACTATTAACTCGTTATGATGCCTGACCCTACTCCCTAGCCATAACACATAGTCTTGATCAGGCCAAGCAATCTTGTTTATTGTGTCCACAAGGATTTCACATTTTGACTTGCAGTGTCCTCATACGACCTTCGACCTGACACCCAACCGATACGGTTTATGTTCTCATAACGATAATAATAATATATCGTTCTTATATAGCACTTTTCCACGTCGATGACATGCTCAAAGCGCTTTACAGATTCACATCAATCCAGGTGGGGTAGCGTCATCGTGTTTACAAGCCGACATTGTTTACCACTGGACTACCCGGCAAATTGCCTGTGTTTTTCTTCAAATGTAAACATAATTTTTTTCGACAAAGAACATACTCGATCCCCCAAAAACTTGCTGTCGTGAGTTAATATGTTAAGTGGTTCATTTCCAGAAGAAAAAATGCAGTCGAAATGAATAGAAATGTTGAGTTCTCAAGCACGATAGAAACGATGAGATACATCAGAAATGTCCATGTGGTCCAGGTGTAACGTCACAAATGATTGCACAATATTTCACAATATAATTGCGTCAATTCTTGAAAATAGTGGTGATACTCCAAACGCCAATAACTCGACATAGGAATATCGGATTGAGACTGGGTTTGGACCAATATACTTAGTTCTCCGTTCGCAACGAGGTCACCCATAATGTACTCGAGCCTGCAGTATACCTTCAATGTAATCACAATGGGTATCATGCTTACCTAGTATAAGCTACCGTGTTCACATGCATAGCGAAAGCCTGAAACACGCACACGCACAAGACTTCGATTCCTCGACTATATGTTCAAGATTAAAAGACCTAAATGTATTTAGTTACTATCATTTTTGGATTGTGTTACTCTTTTATCCATTGTGTTATTTTCAGGCATACATGATTACATGTCTATTGAAAGAAATGTTGTACACTGGTGTTGCATTGGGCAGGCCCTCGTAACCAATCTCGTGAGGTCACAACTTTCGGTATACCCCGTATAGGTATATATAATAGTGTGAATGTGTTGTTTTTACATCCAGCCCAGTGGAAAATTCTTTAATTCATCGCTGGGAATCAATTTGCATACGTAAGGGCATGTTTACATGCTCCTGATACCGGAGTGATCATTACACGGAATGTTGGACACACTATTCAATAGGACCCAGATTAGTGTTACCTCATTCATAATTTACTGAATCCTACCGAATATTGTATCTGACATTCTGTGTCGTTGCCGTAGCGTACCGGTTCTTCAAAACATGGAGTCCGTCACCAGTACACAGTTGTGAATTCGCTTTTAGAGTTTTTTTCACAAACATTGCCCAATCGGCAATGAATTTTGTTTTTCGAGGCAGTTCACATTCAGGGAACGTACACATTATAGTGTGCTCATACCTGGGGAATGTTCATGACGGGGGTACATTCAGCTGACGCTCTCTGTCTCCGAACTATTTTCAGATTAGCTACTACTATTTAAGAACATCGACCATATGCTTCGTTAGGATGAGGATTTGGATAACTTACTAGCGTTAGTGTCTCTAATTACATACATTTTCCGAGACAGTGCGCATTTTCACGGGAGAGACGGCAGACGCAGAGCGCCTCACGCGTGTCTCGCTGAGCCGACCGCAGAGGCATCTCACCGCAGCGACCCCATCGGGAGGTACGCGTATTCATTCGGAAACCGCGGGAACAATTAGCCCCAGGACCATCAAACCACAGCAACACCGAACCCCGTGAACATCGGCCCTCGGGAACTCCGGAACTCGGGAACATCGAACCCCGGGAACACTGACAATGCCCCAGATAGTTACGATACAGTTGAACATATAATAACATATGTTTCCACCTGTAACCACTTCCCAACACAATAAATGTATGAGGAGAAACGTTTTATTCTATATTTGAGGGTGAGGGGGGAGGGTAATATGGGTATGGATCACGATCAGATTTCCCCAGTGACAGAAATTATGTCTGTTGATGAGCGCCTAGCACTGTAACCCAGAACAGGAAAAGTAACATGATTGTGTTATAATCTGCTGCCGCATATGCGTCATTCTCCCGTACATTATTACCAAATTAATAATAACCTAACATTGTGCTTACATTGCGCTTTATACCGTGACTGTCTCGAAGCGCTTTGCAAGTATTTGCCTGGTTATTGGAAACAGTCATGTTCTCTGATAATCAATCGACCATGGTCACAGATTGTACTCAATTCCATATACGGGTCCACAAATACGCCTAGGTTGGACGGGAGCCAGACGCCTAGCACCTGGGACACGAAGCTTCTGATCGCCAATCCTGAGCTTTCCCGAATAATCTTATTCGACTGAGCACAGGGCGTTTTCCAAAAGGCCTCGGTGACTGTATTTCCAGTTGTGCTTTGTGCTGATGTTTTCTATCCGACCTGTATTCACTTGCAAATAGGACTGGAACGATGCGTACTGATAGTTTCATTCCGTTAACATTTCTTTTCCAGAATTCTTCAATAAGATCCGCCAGTGGTCGAACGAGTTTCGGAAGCATGGCTACTACATCCTATATTTTGGGATGAAACCGAAGCTGGTCGTCATTAACCCTGAAGAAATAGAGGTAATATAATGTGCCAATGCCAACCCCGCATTATGTTGATTTGTGACTCATAATAGTCAGCCACGCCCCGATCACCAGTACAGGGCTGAGCCACGCCCGAGGGCGCAAACTGATAGCACCTGAATGAACCTAGTCTTGAAAAGGTAAGGCA
>JAUOBX010253297.1:0-11497 GCA_032360705.1 Eupentacta quinquesemita
CCCCCCCCCCCCCCCCCCCCCCCCCCCCCCCCCCCCCCCCCCCCCAGGCCCATGTCTATGTAGATCGTACGAACTCACCATTCTATCATCGCTTCGGCTGAAGACTTAATTTGGTTTGGTGGCTAGTCATAGCAGCTGTTCATCATGTCACCCACCTCCCCCTTCCCCCTCCTCTCATCTCACCCATGCATCACCATCGAATGGGGGTAATGTGAATAATATTGCCCATATACGACCCATGCAGATGTTTTAAAATCGCCACATCTGATCTTGAAGCCTGTGTTGAACTCGCCGATTTCTAAAATCAAATTATTAGTATCTCATACATCCAAATAAATTAGTGAGAATCCATAACAAAACAACAAGGATCCTTGTAGACTAAAACACATTGATAGCGATGTATATAACCAGTCCACGTAGACGGCGATTGCATAACTGCTATTTGTATGGCAACTATATCATCCCATGAAATGCGAGATAAGGTAGACATGGACATCACAAAGATGTGATCAGTGTCTCAAGGATAAGACTCCAACTCTCAATTTGGAACCTGGAAATCAAGCTCATAATTATTGCCTATTGGTAAACCCCTGCGAACACTTCAGAAATAATTGCAACCTAGCTGGCCCACTTATAGGCGTACAATGCGGACTGTGGACATTTTTCAAATTGGCTGCGGACAGTTCAGCCCTTGAAAAGTCGGTCGCTCGGCCCAGGTATGCGATTTTACATTAGTGTACCGTACTAGCTAAGAGAAGATGAGTTGGCTTGGTTGTCAGATCCCACACAAATGAACTGGAGCAACACTGCTGGTTCCATTCACAATATGCAGAAGATTCGACAAATTTAATGATAAGAGAAACAAAACAACAACAATATTGCTGTTAGGCTGTTATCATCGCAGTTGTTCTAACCAAAATATCATTACAACAAGTCAATCAAATTGGAATACGGTTTCTGGGAGCCACTGAGGGTTCCCTGGTTGTGTTCTGATTGTGGATATGGGCACTGGCATAACCTTGTCTCCTCTCTTTGACTAATGCTCAGATGGTATTGAACCAGGCGTGTAACCAATCTCGATCTGCTCTGCTCCCCGGACCGTCATTTTACACTGGCAATCATAACTGTCAGAGATCAGTGAACCCCGGAGTCCCCAGAAGTCTGACCACGGCAGTAGATGCAGAAACTCTGGTTTGTAATGTGTGCGGAGTCTCTTGGATTGGAATAGGCGGACCAACGTCTCTGAGACTCCCTGTATGTACGGGATGACGACGCTACCTTTAGCAGTGGGTCTGGGTTGATTCCTGGTTTGTTATTCCTCTCCTTGTTCCCATTGACAGCAAATACCCACGGCTCGTACACACACTGCCTGAGGCAACCCTGAAAATGTTCCAATTCTTGTGGTTTATCCTTATCGCGAGTTATGATGGTGTTCGCTCTGTGTGTGATAGTTCGGACGACTCCCAATTTGTGTTGTGGTGTGAGTCAAAGTGGAGGTATTAGTCGGTGTGAGTGGGTTTTTAGTGGACTGCACACAAAAGTGTCCCGTCAGGTTGACGAGTGATTTCGGTGTCCAGCATTAGCAAACTGTTATCAGTTTCAGTCTCCGTTGTGAAATTTATTGCCCCATGAATGATATTAATGTGTTGCGTAAAGTCGGCCACATCTTCCTTCTCTATGATGCAAAGGGTGCCATCAAGGTAGCGGTACCAAAGCTTGGGTGGTCGAGGAGCGGTATTCGAAGTCCTACATGAGAAGGTTAGCCACAATCGGCGAGACAGGACTGCCCATTGCATCACCTTCACATTGACGGTGAATCTTCTAATTGAACTGGAAATATGTGGTCTCCAGGCAGAATGACAGTAGGTCAATGATTTGGTCTGGTGTGAGCACAGTGCGTTCTCCGAGTGATCCGTCGTTGTCAAGTCATCCGCGAATTATGGAGAGTCTCCCATCGGAGTACTGGTGAACAAGGCTGATACATCATACGATATGAGCACTTCAGTTTCTCTACTAGATCGTGGGAGTCCAGTCGGCAGTCTTCCCTGCTAGAGGACCTATCATGTCCGCCACGAACCTGGCAACATCACAGGATATGGAGCCGATACATGATACGATAGGACGAAGTGGTACATTGGTCCCATGTATCTTAGGCATGCCGGAGAATGTGGGTGTGCCCTCCAAAGTTGGATACAGTTTACGTTCCTGGATCGGAGTGATTGCCTTTGCTTTCTCGAGGAGCATGCTAACGAGCTGCTTCTTAAACACGGCAAGTTTATTTTAACCGCATAATATACACGATTTTGACTTCTGACGACCTGCATGGCCGTCATGTTCATCAGGACCAAACATAGTCCACATCCTCCGAGTTTTGTTCAAATCAGTTCCGAACATATCCAACATTTCACTAAGAGTGAAAGGGGGTACCAGTCTCATATCAATCGTAACAAAGCGTTGGAGAGTTATTCCGCTAACACCTAATTGTTCAGCCGCATTAAACCAAACATTCACTAGGGCGAACATTGTGTACCGAGTCTCCAAAAGAATCCGACAACGCGTTAGAGAGGTATTGCGCTAACGCCCAGAGTTCTCGGCGGTGGAAACGGCAGCCCTCACACCCCCAGAACCATAATTTCCCCAGTCGTCAAATTGACACCATCAAATACACCAATTTTATTAAGGACCCATTAAACTATTCATTATTAATTTTGTCCGCGTTAATCCGCTTATAGTATAGTGACTACTATGACCAATAGAGCTTACAGAATAGGCTTCGAGGCACTCAGGAAATCGTTCCAAGAGGGCAATTTATTGATGTATTGATGTTTGTCCCAGGAGACATGTTTCACATATTTTATTAGTGTTTTCTAGCAAATTCGACTTCTACAGGCGCAGCCCCAATCCATTCTTTCAACACATGTTTTCTCTCCTCATGCTCTATTCACAGGGAATCTATTCGTGTTCAATTTTGCCGACAGACTGAAATTCTATCCTAATGGACTCTTTTCCACCTTTACCAAGTTATATGTTCTGTGACTGCGAGGGATTGATAGATTTATGGAAGACCCTCCGAGGTTCGGACACCTGAGGATGCAAATGTCTGAAAGAGTCAGGTTAATACTTCTCACCCAGTTTATACTGTCGATGGCAGCGGAAATGTGTCATGAAGTCTGCCACTACGTCGTCAATATATGCCTCGAGATCGAATCTATTCTAGAACTGGTGGCGCTATTCCTCTTTCATTAAAAGTTGTGAACCAAATGCAAAAAATAGTACAGTGCAATATCCCATCCGCTATAACGCAGACGTAGATATTAAAATCACTGCGGTAGGAATGTTCAATTAGAACGTAAGAGAAAAATCTGTACTGCTTCACAAATTCCGGTGTTGATCGAGAATAAAATTCATAAATCTAATCTTTTCAGAAATAAAATGTAATCATCTTCTCCAATGGAGTCATAATCAACCGTAAACATAATCGCTCTTCCATTTTGTCGGGCTGGTTCATACAATGCCGTGGCTATGTTGAAATGGAATGTGTCCGAACTTCGAGGGGTTCGGAAATGGTGACTATAATAATGGTCACGGTGATAGATAGGCCTAAGATTTTGGGAAGGATTGCCATTTATCTGTTTATATAAGATGTATAAGATGACTATATGAACACAAAACTATATCTTAATTGATATTTGTTGGAAATAATCACGATAACTCACCCAATGAAAACTAATTCAAGTAGCTTCCTGTTCAGTATCGAATCCAATCTAAGCTTCCCCGCCTCACGTTTCAAGCTTTCAGCCTGTCTACCTGTTTCTTATTCTGCGTGGGAGGACACTTCCTTGTCCAACCCGTTCCCAACACCAACGGCGTTTGGAAATGCCCGTTTCCCGCACATTGATTTACTGGGACCACGCTCTCTCTTGTTGTGGACTAGCCTCTGAAACAGCATGCCTGTTGACGTTTGGTCTCTACAATCCCTGGATACCATAGGACACATCTAGAAACTCATCTCTCACCTTCTCATTTTGCTTAGGAAGTTGGCTTTGTTGTCCCGGCAGCGCATTGAGCAGATTCAAATTTAGTTCTGGATTCTGCGCTTCGTTATTATATAACAGCTTGAAATAAACCCATGGTAAATGCACCCACGTTATCACACCTCATTTATTGATAATGGGACAGGCCCAACCTCACTAAAGTTTCTAAAGTTCTAAAGTTGAACCTTGGCGTCTGCGTAGAGTCTAACACCTAGTGAAACCACGCTAATCTCAGTACAACCCGCCGAGACGCCCTGTCATTACTGATGTGTTAATTAATGCGTCTAGAGTCTCCATACAATTACTCCGAGGGTTACATAAGAGATTGCGCTAATAACCACCCCGCTCGGAGCGCATTGTGATTCAATTCATTAAATTTATTAAATGTCAAGTTGTTCAACCAGATTGAGTAACACAATGGAAACATGACAGCGATTCGAGAAACACAGAATGCACACAAGACATAATTATACAGATAGGCCTATACTTCTTGAAGTGTAGGGTTCGCATATTTCTTCATACATTCTATTCGAGAGACAATCGCAGAAGAAACCACAATCTGACAGTTTTGCACGTTTTTTCCCGCTGACAAACTGAAAGAAAAAATGTTTAGGACACCGATCTTATAGGCAGCATTCTTGGACCATCCTGTTTCGAGAATTACACCCGAAACAGGCAACTAAATGTGATTTGTAGTAGTAGTAGTAGTTTAGAGCTTCACTCCCAGCACATTCAGATTGGTTCACAGTTTTTCTTGAGATGTTTGTGAAAATTATGTATTAACTATATGGTACTATATACTCATGTACCTGACAGGATATTGGAAGTTTCTGACCCTCTCAGAGTGCATTCGTAGCTATAGCAACCGTGAATATCACATTATTTAATACGATCTCAGTATAGGCCTACTTTTTAAAATAATGCTCATCGGTACAATGGACTGAATCACTTCATTTCGCACACAATTCTCCTCCATAACAACTATGGAAACCTGACATATTTGGAACGCCCTGGACAGAGCTTATGAATAAGTACACCATTATCGATAGCCATCACAGTAATTAAAGCTGCAGCTGAATTCCCTGTCTCGAATACTCATGGAAACAACCTTCATTTAGCTACCTATACGTCTCTAACCCTCATGAGAGAGATACTCGAATATATATTCACCTTTTGGTGCTCCACTCATAAAGTCATAATAGACCGGTGGCCACCTTGCACCAATAGGACATTTTATTGATTGATATTGGTCGATACGGTGCCCGATATGAGAAAAAATCGCTGTTGGCACTTTGGCAATGTTGTTAAAAAAAAGTATATGAGCATAAACAAAATGGCCGCTGAAATTGACCACATCGGCGAATGGTTGCGCTCTGAAAATCGGTTTTGAATAATTTCATGAGAGGATTTCGATGCTTTTGAAGTCATCGAATGATAGAATACTAATTCAATCACCTGAGTTTGTGAAATAGTCAAGACATACGATGAAATGAGTTTAGAGGGCGCTCTCCGACCAATATTCCACACATTTAAAAAAGGTTGGGCACTCACAATGGTTCCTGATCAATTTTAGAAGTAGCTTCTAGTACCTCTGAAGACATTGAATGATACTATACTACTGCAGCAACTTGAGTTTGCGAAATAGTGTGAAATTCGTTTAGAGGGCGCTCTACAACTGATATTCCTAAGTTGAATTCTTAATTGAATAAGTAACACAACTGCTGCTTTGATTCTCCGGACACATTTGACTACTCCAAACTTGAGCAACTCGAGTTCTGGAATAGTCAAAGAATACAGTGAAATTCGTTTAGAGGGCGCTGTTCGACCATTTTCTTCATGCAGACTAAATAACTAATAGGAACGCTGTTCCAATGTGATACTTGGCTACGACAAACTCGAATGTGAGTGTTCGTTAACAATGCTATTCATTTCGATACATTTTGGATGCATCCCGAATGCAGTGCTAACCAGATGTTCAAGGTCCTCGATACCGCAGTTACACTACGCCTATAGTGAATATCGATTCAGATTGAATTAGGTTTCTCCTTCAAATGTTCAATCAATTTCCTATACACGCATATCGCAACTTCGTCGATTATTTTCCTGAATATTGAACTCGTATCATAATCACATGTTAAATCTTTAACAGATTCACTTACTTACTCACTCATGCTTGGCGCGAATGCCTGAAGGCCACACATCCGCATCCGCCCACTGTATTCAATTACACGCACTCCTCTGAGCAAGCAACAAGGCCTGAGCTTGAGCCCACTCCCTCCCAACTCCCAGAGGTGAACCCGCAGCTGCGCTAACCAGAGGCTGCGTGGTCGCACGGCGGGCGACTCTAATTCACTAAGTTAGGAGGACTGTTGACAGTCACAAATCAGGCAACTGATCCTCACCATCACATCTCCACAAGTACCATGACTTGTACTCAGAGAGGAGTCCAATCTCTGCGTCATCCCGGCAGTGAGCGTCCACATCTCACCAGAATATTACAGGACTGGAAGTAAAATCGAGCTAGAAACATGTATCTCGGCTCTCTTGTTCAGATATCGTAACCGCCACACGCCACTACCCATGCAGTGACTTCATGACACCATATGCCAGCCGAGTGGTCTATTAGCCTCGAGCTTGCAAGACACAGTGTTACTTCTGACACTGCCAGGGTATACGGAAGACTGAGTGACAGCCCGCTCTAATCCGAAACCGACACAGACTTAACAGCGCTATCCACAGCATCACCAAAGGATTGGCCTCATCGGATAATCCACAAACTTAGCCAGCAAATTAGCAGCATCATTTGTAAAGTCCAGGTTAGGAACTCTGACTTCACCTAACAATCCGGGACACCCACAACCCTCTCGCGTCCAGAGAAGGGACAATAGGGCTCAATTTGCAGTCAACTGGGATGACCCTTAACCGACCACACGAGGCCATGTCCAGATCATCTTCAGATGTATGCACGTGCCCTCGGCTACAATTCCTCTTCAGTTGTCTCTATGGTAGGTATATGTTGCAATCTACAGTGGGTATGCCACTCGGACAGCAACATCATCCATCTGAATGTTCACAATTGGTTGATCAGCTTTGTACAAATCCTCAAAGTACCCAGATTAGCGAGCCAACAGATTTATCGGTCAACATCCGCCATCAACTGCCTTGATAGCTGGACAATGCAACATCGACGGAGTTTCCGAAATGCGCAGTGGGTCAGCGGTGTTGCCAGGTGACGCGCGCTCAACTGACTCGAAAGAAACGCTGGACCTCTTCTCATTGGTCGCGGCGCATTTCCTTCTGTGTCATGCGACGTAGCTATTATGAAGCCGGGTCCAGCCTGGCGACTCCGCTCGATGAGATCAACAGTCGTAACAGAAGATGAAAGGATAAGCACTGCTCACTGTACACCGCACATATGTTAGTTATCTAGATCAGGACAATATGTCATCCCATATCAGCTCTCCAGAACTTTGACTGGGATGTTCGCATTTCAAAAGCTCACATGGCATACCTCTTCTATGAATTCTTCTCTTCAATATAGATTGAACGAGACATGTGTTCCACAGCAATGTGTCCCCCTATATACTATTTTGTGGGAAGTTACGGTAGAGGTCATGTCACCTCTCACCTTTCGTAACACTTGTAGGGACTATATTATTGAAAGGTGTCTATGTCTGCAGCGACACAAACTGCGGGCTTTATTTGGCGAAGTCAGTTTCTGACCTAGATCGTGACGCACTCTATGATACTGTGCTCTTGCAGTCATTTCCAGTTAGTCGGAGCGAGAGGCTAATCCGCTAGAATGTACAGTAAGTTGGTCAAAACTCTGAGCTCAGGTCTGTGGACGGTTCAGGATGGTGTATGGGATCATGCGATTACTGTATGTTCGTCGATCTATGCAAGGGAGAGAAACTTCCTTCAGGCCCTTTACTGGCACTTTTTTATATAATTTAATGGGGTACCGTGACTCTCTAACATCACATGCTTCGGCTTGTTCAATGTCGGAGGACTGGGAAATTTGCGGACATAATATTGCGCACCTTCCCCAGTACATGGAACTGTAATGCGTCTCTCAAAATCAGGTGATAATTAGGTCTATGGATGCGACCAGGTGCCTCATGACTGGGCAATATCGAGTGTCGCCTCGACGTTACCCAGCCCTCACATGTTCATATAGCGAATCTGAGCGCTTTGGATGACATCGTGTCCTGATTTGTCATTCGTGGAGTTGATTCAAGACAGGGTAAGAGAGTAATCGAAACCCGTCCGTGAGCAAAAAACACTTTGAGCACTTTGTCACCGTCCAAAGTCCGAAGAGGGAACTGAAGATACAGCATGGTCACATCGCGACTTTGTGAACCTTTTATTAAGGACACTAGGCTTAGGTACCTGCTGATACATACAGTAGGCCTATAGCGTGAGCCTGGTTGGCACCCGTGAATCACGCGATCGCCAGATTAGGCGAACTACGGAAAATAGCGCCCTCTAGTTGAGTTTTATACCTATGTCAACAGACCCCGCACGGGGTTGAACCACTGAGTAGGGTTCTAGCATCCCGGTTTATGCTAGAAAGATCCCATAGTTCTTCAAAACGATTTTCAAATGCGAAATAATTTACATGTTCGACCGATTTGGACGCCATTTTGTTTTCAGCGATGAAGAAAACTGCTCAAGGCTGCCAGAGTGCCAACAGTGATTATTCACATCGTGAGCATCATGACAACCAATATCAAGAATATAAAAAAATGTCCGACACTTGCAAAGTTCGACCAAAAAACCCGCTTTGGTCACCGGACTATAATGTCATATACTCCTGCTGTTCTCCACTCATGTTTTATTTCCTCAAATAATCATCCCCAATTCCTTTCAAATATAGCTATCGGTGTCGCCAGCAGAGGTTTGGTAATATGGCAGGCAGACTGGTAACGTGTTCTGCTCGATCAGTACAATCAATCACTCACTGAGCGCAGTAACTGACACCAAATCGTAGAGCAGCGTCAGGTTGCAGTACTCGGTAAGAAGAAACCGATATTGGGCGAATCGACGAACATCGGTCATCATTGACGAACGGTTCTAGGGAACATGCTGTCGTTGCAAGATGTGTCTACATAACACGCATCCGACAATCAGGATCATGTGTTCTCTAGAGGGACCCGTACCTATGAGTTCAGGTGTATTCCAACACAACAAATTCATAAATTAACAGTATATCTGCTGCTGTTTGTGCTTTATGCTGCAAAACAGCAACAATTCATTGACCGAAAGATGGTAATGTGCGAGACGTTATGGCCGGCTATAGTACTCTTACACCACTATGCGACGCGCAAGATGCTGTAAATTATTCCGACATTATGATTTCTAGCATGCAAGGCCTCATTCGTGACACGTTCGTGGATGTTTATTTCCTTCTGTGCGGGGGTGGCTATCCTTAGTAGAATGTGCGGCACTAAAGAAACGTTTGGTTTTCAATTTCACGTTAAGCAATATCACTAAAAACGGCATAACATTCAATTGCTCATGTCACCAAGCATCTCTTCACCAGTTTGTCCTCAGCGTCCCCCTCGCCACGAACAAAAACGTCGGCGGATGTAATTCTCACTAGTTGAATATTATCACTATACATAATTCATGCAATAGAAATGATAACTGATCGTTTGGAAGCTTGTATAGAGAAAAAGAGCGTCTTTCCTAACTCCTATATCCCTGACTCAGTCCAAACTCGTTCCATTGTGTGTTATCTGAGTGGGAGTGACTTTTATCCTTCGAAGTCGATTATTACTCTCATCTTTATCTTCTTCTTTTTTTCGTGAATTCCTTTTCATATGAGGCTCACCTTGTTTGTGTGACAGAGGTTTGGAGAGAGTCAATTGTGCATCGACTCTGTACAGATCATGTCTTGTTCTCCCCGTAAGATGCAATAAAACAATGCGCTATAATAGATTTGACCTCGTTACCTTCGTCTTATCAACCATGGAAGACAGTTTCGGATTGGTTATTCCTAATATACATAAGGAATCATATCCTGTAAACTGGTAAAGTCAGTTTCGCCACTTCTATTGGCGTTTAACATGTAGTCGATGAAGTGCATGGTATAGTGTTTGTTGTATATATAATATTATATGAAGACGAATGAATCCATCCAACGTAGCAACTGTCAGTGAGCCTAACTATATATCATGAACCAGTAATCAGACATAGCTGCATAGCGAAACGCCATCATGGAGGCGGATAAGACCATGCAGTCAAGCTCCGAGCTCAGGAGCTTCAGAGGCCAAATCTACGTTCGGCTGCTTCAAATGTCCTGATGTCATTCCCTGCACAGAGTAGTGTCAGATTATTAGTATTAGTATGAGTGGAATAGGACGTTTATCGAGTAAGCCACTTTCTGTATAACGTTAGTGAATCTAACCTGTGCTCTAATTGGATGGTGAGCGGGGCAAGAACAACTTCCTCAGGTCCAGTCGATCCGCCACTTATTAGATCATATCGAAGGAACACATATTAATGAATAATACTTCTGTTTGTTCATGTGGCCTCAATCGTTTGGAAACCCAAAAAAATAGTTGTATTCGTCTTGCAATCGTTTAAAAACAGTCCTGAATGCAGTCTGGAGTAGTGGCATGAGGATTGAAAAAAAACTATTTACAAATTAGGAATAACATCAAACATGTTTTATTATCATTATGCGGGAACGTTACATTGGTGAAATTCGGTTGCACTGGGCATACTGTGTTCTGTTGTTTTTCGTTTTTCAATGTAAGGATGTAGGTGGGAGCGAGCCACCATACACCGTTCATGCTATTCATTAAGCGCGTACTACGCTCCAACCTCTTCCACCCCTCCACTAATTTCGTTATCACCTTCTAAATGTCCGATAAACACGCCGGTTGATACACACAGGGCATTGACTTATGCTAGGCTTATCAAAAGGAGTAAATGTTTCCAAAAGCTCCTTCATAAGTTTTATTTGTATGCAATATGTTGACAACATTAGGAACACGATAACCTGATCACGTCTGAATGGATCGATCTCATACTTGGTTGGATCCATAGCTGGCAGGACGCTAAACCGTGGAACAAGACGCCCGTCGTCCAAATGAAGCTGAAAGCTCTCTACTACTTACACGATTTCAAAGTAGAATTTTCCGAAATAGCTTTGTGACTTTCTGCAGTAGGCCCCGTCTCAGTCGGTTCAAATCGGAATGTGACGAATTCGATCGCTGGACAGTTAGGGTTTTATTTCCTGGGGGCTCCTTTGTCGGTTTGTTCCGCCAGCATCACTATCATATGTTACGGTCTCTTCCAGGTTTTTGTATTACATTCATGGAATAGCATTGTTGCCTCCTTTAGTGAGTACCAGGTAATGCTTAGGTCCGTATGCATCCAATTTGATCTCGAGAGGGGGTGAAATTAATTTATAGATATAGCATTGTTAACCTATGGATGCTGATGACACGGAAATA
>JAUOBX010253408.1:0-11495 GCA_032360705.1 Eupentacta quinquesemita
AGATAGATAGATAGATAGATAGACATGCATGATCACAATAGCTCACCTAGCCATATGGCTAGGGTGAGCTAAAAATCGGATCAATGCACTATACGATATCGTTGCTTAAAGGTATTCATGATAACAGTTTTCACATAGTGTGGTAATATATGCGCAATGTGGAGATTCATTCGCATCTGATACAAAATTCTATCGCATCTGCCAACTTGTCCCTGATTTGGATGGGATGCATCACATATTATTTTCAACTCGGATGTGTGACATCACAGACAGACCACATTATGATGTCACATACATTTCTCCTAGTTGCCTATTGATTCATATATTTTGAATATAGTGTGTAATTCAATGTTACTGACACATTTCAACCTTAGCTACTTACTGAAATTCATGTCCTGAATCTTCTCAAGGTCACCAGGACTATTCTGAGACAATTGTTACAACGAAGGGGTCAAATCATGTTGTGTTACAGCGAAGGGGTCAAATCATGTGGACCCAGCCCAGGTGAGGATCCAGGGTAGGGAGTCTCTGCACTTTTGCGAATGTGATCCGTCTGCACACCTATCAGATAAATCAATTGGCATACCAGAGACGATGTACAACAATGTTGAAGGGGGAAACATGATGCAGCGACTAATGGGACAAAGTGATTTGTAACAGAATCTGTCCTCCCAAAAGAGCACCCATTCTAGGCAATGAAGCCCAATCCGTCTCTCATTGTGCAGAAACTCTGCACCTGAAATCATGTCACAGACAACATCAGACTGAATTCAACTGATCATAATCCATCACAGTGGTATTGTTCGAAGTCACTTTCGCAAAACTAACCAATGAGCAATGAGGTTTGAAGAGAGGAATTTCCAAATACGATTAACCTGTCAAAATCACATAGAGGTGAAGATTTGTGGTAGAATCGACAAGACCGTTGGAGATAAGTTGTGGCCTCCTGTCACAATACAACACCCATGGGACTACAGAATATCCAGAAATACACACATAACGTATCCTGGACCCATCATTATATCCCTGCAACGCCCTAAGCATCTGGGGATATTATGGTTTTGGTTGTGCAGCCGCCATCTACGCCACCGTTGCTGCATCTGACAGCCTCGCTCATGTTTCTTCAGGTGCGTTGAATCCAACATGTTCCTTGTGGTTCTGATCAATAATAAGCTAACACTCTAACAAGATAAGCTGATGAAATGATTGCGCATGTGCGACGGGATCTCACCTTGAAAGGAATTACATTACAGAATGGTCCTCAGCTTGGTCGACTTATATACGTAAATTGTAAATGTAAATTAGTCTTTCAGTTTGTGATTCCATGAGCGCACAAATAACAAAGAAGTACTACAGCGTGAGGTGGTGTTCAACATGAACTGTGAAAACCTTCATGTATCATACCAAAAGAAATTCCCTGCGGTCTATCCTCTTGTTGCCGTCCCGGTCAAACATCTTGAAAGCGATCTCGTAGCCTGCCTTCGGTTCTGCAATAGAGAGCATCGTGAAATAAGAATATGTGAGGATTCTTCACAACTATGTAGGTATGTTGTGATTCACTATACCCAAAATCATGTGTGGTATCTCTAGTCAGCAGCAATGTTTGTTATAAAACTCATAATATAATCCTGATGATTAACCTGGGTGATCTTAGCTGTGTCTCCTAAGAGGTATACGATCGAATATCCATGAGGTAATGTGCGGATGAATAATGTTTCAGCTCACAAATGATGTTAGTTTTCAGCATGCCGCCCTCATCAAACCAAGCACTTGATGTGTCCTCTGGGACGTGAGGTCTAATAAGGTCTCTGATCCATCTAGAAATTGTGTCCTCAGAGGCAGGAGTATTAAGCCCTTATAGCAGGAAGAAGAGTAAGTCATCCTGTCTCAATAGTTTGGTCCTCTCCTAGTCTCATTGCCCATACAGGGCACCAGCGTTTGTCCTCTCTAATCGAGGAGACTGACTCCATGACTGGGAGAAAAATCTCCTGAGGGGCTGTGATACACTGACTGGTTCTCGGCCAAAAACTGAGGGTCTGGCAACATTGTTAGATGTTGTCTTGACGGAAGAAAGCATGCTTCGACATCAATGTGTGAAGATATCTAAGATGCCTAGCGGAAGCTGCTGCCTGCTACTGGGAACAGCGTCTCATGAATGGCCATACAGTACCAATACCGGCACTCACCACCAGGCATACTTCCAGTTCTGCTACGGTGCAGAGAACTTCTGTTGCTTTAAGTTTCATCAATCAGCTGTACATAGTAACTGTGGTTGGCCATCACCAAAGCTTCTACTTTCTCCAGGATTGGAGAAAATGATCAGATCATGGGGTACATCGTTTTTGAGGTGAGAGTGAAGGTGAGAAAGTGCCTACACACGATCAACAAATCGGGAGTTCTTTGATGAGCCTTTGGTGGCTTTCAGATTCAAATTCAAATTGGAGGCAAGCCTAGCTCAGATGCTTTCAAACCGAGATGGAGCTAAACGCATGAGAGGGGTGACGATGTGTTCACATAGATCATAGTCCAGCTTCAACGCTTCAATAATTGGAGCTGTGTTAGATGCATCAGTAATGTGAGAGTTTGCCATGTGGCAGAGTTGTTCCAGTTAACATAAGTCTTTCCAGGGAATTATACCCCTAACTGAATGACCGGACAACACATGGTCATCGTGTCGGGGGAATATTATAGTTTGGGAGTGTAGCCGCCATCAATGTCTTTCATTTCCAAAATTAGTGTTCGGAACATTGTAAGAATGATTTAAGACTTGGTACAAACTTAGAGCCGGACATTTCTGTGACTTAATGAGGGAAGAAGAAGAAGGTAGGTCCAATGTGATCAAATTGCGTAGGGTGTGAACCTGTAACAGAGGCTCCACGAACTAGGCCATTGGCTTATGAGATTATGAGGTAGGGTGGCCAGCTCCTTTCTTTGCCGCCTTCTATTCTTGCCCAGTGAAATTAGTGCTGGGTTGACAGGAGAAGGGCTCCAGATGAACGGCCAAGGCAAGTCTCGAACCTCCAACTTTCAGCATGCAAGACGAGTGCTGTAACCACCACACCAATCCATTCTCCAATGCCAGTGTGGAGAAATAACATGTGCATCTTAACATGAAAGAAGAACAGAGGTACTTACTTGTCAGGATACACAGGAGGAATAAGTACTCGGTGTAGGATAGTATACCTGTAAGGTGAGAGAATGTCAAAAGAAGTATTGAGGTAAAGAATACTAATAACAAATCTCAACAAAATACCTTAGTCATATAACCATGTGCAATCTTGGTCGACGTGGTTACGGAGGATGCGAGAGAGGTCTGATGAGTGAAATGCTGTATGCTGAGGACCTCAGTCGATGGAGGGCTTGAGGGAGAAGTTTGAGAAGTGGAAGGAGGTGTTCAAAAGAAAGGGACTGAAGGTTAACCTTGGGAAGACGAAGGTGTTGAGGTCCGGTCACATTATATTGATTTTTTCATCGGATTGCTACACAATTTTCTTGATTTTAGTCCGACTACCCAGGAATGCGGTAATGAAGTTCATACAGGCTGATACAACACCTTAATACCTTTCCTTAGCCACATAGCGAATGAGATCCTTTTTCATTGTCGCTTGGTGTATCTGCTATAATGAAAAGAGACTGGCATTCGTAAGCCAAAAATCGAAAAAAATCGGATCGTTGCACTATACGATATTGTTGTAGTGTGACCTGGCCTATAGTGAGTGGGCATGACACAGAAATGTCAGTGTGTAAAGTGGACCCATGTGGTGTATGCGGGAAGAGGGTTAGAGCAAACTCTATGTTGTGTGCGAGATGTGGGAAACGGATTCATGGTAGATGTGCGAAAGTGAAGGGGGTGGCTCCAGCACTGGCGAAGGGCTTCATCCGTGGAAGATGCCAAAACCAACTTGGAGAGGTGATGGTGCCAGCTGAGAAGCTATGGGAGGATGTTGGAACAGTTTTGTTATTCAGGGGACAAGGTGGTCGCGAGTGGTGGATGTGAGGTTGCAGTGACAGCTAGAGCGAGGTTTGGATGGGTGAAGTTCAAGCAGTGTGGAGAGCAGCTGCATGGGAGATGGTTCCACTCAAAGCTAAAAGGAAAAGTTCATCGGAACTGCGTGAGACCAGCAATGCTGTATGGGAGTCAGACTCGGTGCCTGAGAGGGGATTGGCAATTTTGAGAAGGACAGAGAGAGCGATGTTGAGAATGATGTGCAGGGTGAAACTCACAGACAGAAAGGGGGCGGAGGCCCTGAGGGGTATGCTCGGGCTGGAGGAGTCTGTTGACCAGTTGGCAAAGGCAAATGGAGTGGGATGGTATGGTCATGTGTTGAGGAGAGATGGTGATTATGTCCTAAGGGAAGCCTTAGACTTTCAGGTGGCTGGAGCAAGGAAACAAGGACTGCCGAAGATGACATGGAAGAGGCAGGTGGAGTAGAAGACGCAGAAAGTTGGATTGAGGAAAACGGACGCTATAAATCGACTGAGATGGCAAGAGGGTGTTGGAGACGTTGCTGGTGGAGTAAGGTGGATCCGGCCACCTCCATGATTGGGGACACAACCGAATTAAAACCAGAAAAGAAGAAGATGTGGGGCAGAAAGAGTGGGGTGAGCAGAAAATAAATGCTAGACAAACTTATTGGCATTGCAGACAAAGGATTAGCCAGTAGATCATGAGCTATAAGAACTATTATACTGTACAGATTGCAACTGACTTCTGATCAGTTTTTGGTCAGACGAAACGTTTCCCTATCACCAATAATGCCCCATACAGTAATGATCGATACAGTTGACTATTGGTTGACTCTGCTTACCCCAAACCCTACGCCAAGGAATAGCAGGTTTCCCTCAGTGATCATTGGCGCAATCTCTGCTGTGCAATTCCATGTCTGTACTGCAGTGACCTTTGACCTAATGGTATTATATTTAGTTTATAATATCATTCACCCCAACTGTGACTGGCTTTTCTTCTTCCCGCCTTGGCATATCATTACAGTCTCTCTCTCCTACAGATCAGACTGTCGGTAGCACTCCAGACTGAAGATCAGAGGGTTGCCAGTGGGAATTGCGGTCAGCTGACCTTTCCGGTGCATTCTTGAGCATGGCGCTCTATCTCCACTGCTTCATCATACCCAGGTGTTATTGGGGACCTGTGAGGAACCCTAGTACAACCAGCCGGATATGAGTACTGCTGCCACATACTCTCCTGGATTTAACGAGTGTGTACCTGGTTTCAAGGAGCAGTGAGTGTTGTAAAGCCCCTTGAACAGATGCTTGCGCTATATGAGACGCATATTATTGTTATTATTATATATTATGGATACCTCTGTCCATGATGTCTCTGAAGAGATGTTTTGTCTTCCTCCGTCTGCTCGGGGTGTTATCCAGCATCTTGTCCACCTGGTCCTTGGTCAGTTGGAATCTCCCAATCCGTGCTATAAAGATAAAGATGCAAAAGAAGGTTAGCAATGTTGTATTATTCAAATTTATCCATAGTCCAGAATGGTCTGTGAGGTACTCACTCACCAGGAGAGTGGTTAAGCAGTATCAGTGACACTTTGCAAGCACTGATTACCCGTCTTCAGAGCCATGAGGTCAAGCTAACAGCCCCAATTCAGTCGTTGGCATTGAACCACTCACTGGTCACTGAAGAAAGTTCTAACCTCGTTGCTGATGTGGAACATTACACATGGACCATGGGCAGGCGGGTAGATTGTCACATAAATTATGCACATTTGACATCAAGTTTTTATTTCAGTATGAAAACAGGGAATTGGAGTAATGAATCCATGTACAGAACATAGAACACAGAGTGTACGCCGATAGTAGGCCTACTATGATCCATGCTTCTACTAGCTGGTGGTATATCTCAAAACACATGAACCATCTCAATGACCTTTGATGACCTCCATGTTGTTTAAGACCAACTATAATCCATGATCAGTCGATCGCAAGAATTATGCCAACTTGACCTCCGACAACTTTGAAATGACCGCCATGAATTCAGGTTTCATAAGATAGAACAAACTTTATAATTTTGCAAATTATAGGACAGCAGACATGCAGCAGTCAGCGATGCCCACTTCTGAACGCATTCATGATTTCACTATCGCAGACATGTGTTTCATGTTTGGGATCAATCGAACATTGCGTTGGAGAGGTACTGTGATCGTTCCTTGGGGACACAGCAGCAGATACGGCTTCGGCGGAGACATGAATACAGCGGAGGCAGCTCCTCACCCGAACCCACATTCAAAACTCCCTTCAGCAAATTGCAGTGGAGATGGATTACATGTGTTTGCTGGAACGTGACTCACCCAAACACTGTGCATTGTGTATGGGAGCGTTGGTGGTCAGAATGTTCATTAGATGAATGGGTAATCCTTTTCCACTGCAATTTGCTGAGGTGAGTTTTGAAGGCTTCCCTTAAGGCCCGTCCACACTGGACGCGATTTATCGCGCCACGATAAATCGCGCCGCGATAAAAATGTTGAGCTAATGTTATTTCTATGGGACTGTCCACACTGCACGCGATTTAAGGCCCGTCCACACTGGACGCGATTTATCGCGCCGCGATGAATCGCGCCGCGATAAAAATGTTGAGCTAATATTATTTCTATAGGACTGTCCACACTGCACGCGATTTATCGCGCGCGATAAAACTGAGTTGAAAAAGTTTCAACTTGCACGGAGAGAACCAAATGAATGTCCCTACTGAGATTGCCAAATAATAACTGATTTTTTATCCCTCCATTAAGTGAAAAGTGCAAGTGAATTACTCCCTTCCAAGTCAATGATTATTTGCATCTATATCTTCCTAGAAATAATGCGAACTGTTTTCCATATCAGGTTCACGAGTTTCGAAAAAGTTCAAATTTGCATTGACGTTACACCGAGCATTCATTTTCCTTCCCCTTGTGACATCAAAAAGCATTGCGCAAAACTAGATCTATCCTCATTTTCACCGTCTTATTGACTGAAATATATTTTGGGGGTTGGATTTTCTTGCTATACTGGTCAAGGGGAATCTTAATCTGCAAAGTCATGTTCAGCACTTCCACTGTCCTTTAAAGCCCAATTAAATCGTCTGTTGCCCATTCCCAGACAGGGGGTAACATCATCACACCAGCTAGTGCTATTCTGCAACCAATTATCCACATTTCCTGAAGGACATATCCTCCATCCAGTTTGTGGATAATTGCTGTGACTTATGAATAGTGATTGTTAGTAATGTAGGCTAGTTGTGTGGTGGTTAGTCCACTTGCCTTGCATGCTGAAGGTTGTGGGTTCGAGTCTCGGCTCGGACGTTCAATCTGGAGCGCTTCTCCTGTCAACCCATCGGTAAACTTGGGACCCGTGAGGAACTTGATCTGAGGAACAATCTGCGCCCATTGTGGCAGCAACTTACTCTCCGTGATTGTCAGAGAGCGTGCCTGGTTCCCATGATCGGGGTTATATCTGTGAAGCGCTTTGAGCATGTGATGGAAAAGCGCTATATAAGAAACTCGATATTTATATTATTAAACATGTATAAGCGAATATTTGCTAATTGGCTGAAAGGTAAAAATAGATGGATTTGTATCGACAGTTCATGGATTGAGATTGAGATTCACTTTGATGGATGTATGTCTGCCATACTTCTGAGTTTCCTCCTTGTTCCAATTTGCTTGGTACAGCCTAATAATGAATAGCATTGTCTTCGATGCTGTTCAGAGAAAATGGTAGCCTGGTGGTCAAGGCTCCTTGCTCGTAACCCGATGACCAGGGGTACTCAGGGAAAGTTTGAGAACCACTGTTCTATAGCATGTGCTGCAGTATTCGCTGCTGGTATGATGTCTCCCAGAGGATTGGGTAAACGTACTTAGTATAATACTTGCATGTACAGAACATGTGTGGGTTTCAAAAGTACTAATGACCAGAGGTGATATTCGTACATCGGCTGAGAACGTTGTAATACACTACAAATTCATGGTTATTGTCATGTTAATAATTCCCGACATATCATCTCCTACAGTTCCGGTGGATGATGTATCGTGCATCGCTCTCCAACTCCTGCCGTTTCTCCTACCCACAGGCCTGATGAAGAACAGGAATGGAAAGCTGATTCGCGCATCAAAAACGGAATCACTGACATATTTTACTGATGTCAAACCGGTGAGTGTTTGATATGTTAGTACTGGTACTTTATTATTCTCAAGGGTATCAGACCAGACAGTGTCATTCAGAAAATGATCAGAAAGAAAATGTCAAGGTTAGTGTCGATTGGTGTTGCACTGAGATGCCTGCTCGTCATGAGGGGAGAGCAAGAGTCTAGTGAGTATCCAAATGGATAACCACCCATGAAGAAGAGGGGGGGGTGACCTCAGGAGTGTTTGATTACAATGTTGAAGGACGAGTTCAATGTTAAGATGACGATAGTGGGGAGTGCATGACATCGTATACCGCATTTACATTCAGGGCATGGTCTCGAGCACGGAATCGAGGATACCACCCACTGATCCTAAGTTTTAGTTAAGTTAACCCTGAGCGCGTACTAAAACCCTGTGCGCAATATTAGAATACTGGAAGCTGGCTGGTGTCTGTAATTCACGAGGGAAGAGGTCAGCTGGCCTTGATCCCGGGTCAACCCTGACCCACGTTTATGGATCACATCACAATTATTGATGAATCCCATGAATGTACGCCTCGTACCGTTTGTGACAATTGTGATACTGAATAAACATGGGAAGGTGAGGTCAAATTACCAATCCACCTGACATGTCTGCGAATGTATGCCCAATTTCTCATGAAAATTGAGAGATCCTCCCCCCGTTCTTGACTGCCATATATATACATTTTATTTCACTCTTGCCAGGTTGGCACCAATCTTCCGGCATACCTGGATGAAATGCAGCAACGGACAGCAGGAGAGCTGTCGACGCAACCTTCTGTGTTGGTACTGGGCACTCGGCGGGAACCATTCCAGTATTTCGTCATCGGGGATGGACTAGCCACCGAGGCTAGTTCACTGTTGGAGGCCGTAGACATTTGCTATGGATGTTTCTATGTGTTTGACATGTGATATCCGAAAGAGTGCCACACAACCTGGGAGTTTCTCCAGAAGTTTTTCTTCAAAATGGGAGAAGGTAAGGGGAAGTCTGTGACTTCCTCTGGTGTGAGGACACTTCGGACCTTCATTGAGAAGAAGCAGATGTAGGAGGCAGGTTGTCCAATAGGGTGGTCCTTATTTTACAAGTTTCAGTTGCTCTCAATGTAACCAGGGAGATCGATCACCATGGGACACTCTTTTTCTGAATTATAGCCCCTAAAGTCGCCTCAAAATGTCCGACGACCTAAATTTCTACTAGGCCCAGCTACATTGGAGGCTCACAAGCTAACTCTAAACGTTGTTTGATTTCGCTCAAAATTTCACAGGATTATTTTTTCTTACAACCGAACATATTTGAGGGGTAGGAGCATGGTATTCCCGAGTTTTGCTGAATAAGGACCACCCAATTGTCCAATTGTTGAGCCTGTGGACAGTTACACTGTACAACCAGTGTACAACCATACCACATGGCACATACTATTGAACAACCAGTTGTCATTGTCCAATGAGACTAGAGTATGCAAATATTTTTTTACATATGGAGGAGGTCATTGTGATCATCTTACAAAGTCTCTCTGAAATAACTGTTTGGTTCACAAGTTTATGAGCATTCAAAATTCACTCAAGGGAGGAGATGTCATATGTGCCTGAAATGGTTGGCCAAAAAAATGAACAGAAATGTAATGTTGTTTTTCTGTATCAATCAATCAAGCCACATATCTGTGTACCTAAATAGGAAAACTGAATGCAATGAACTGATTCAGAATTCACATGAATCTTCTCGAAACATTTGACCACAAATTATAAAAAAAGAAAAAGCTTCTTGACTGCAGAGGGTCTGGTTTAGGTCACACACAAAGTCAATATGGCATGTATCCCCCTGATTATTATTGTATTTTCATGCATCTTTTGGTCCAGCTACTAATATTTTCAGATCTGACATGTAATTCCAAAGTGTTGTATATGCTTGGACATTGAAAATGGCAACACTTGCAAAATATTAACGAGTACAGCCCTGTCATTAGGTTCAGGCGAATACTTGAATTTATTACTTGGGGGGTCGGGTAACAATTCGTGGGAATTATCGAAGCTACAAGTATTCGGTTGAACAATAATATATGATTCCCCTTCCCCATTCTGCCATTACCCATGTTTTTAAAATGATTCCAATATCATGATTTCCCACGCGTTTGTCATGGGCACTGACAGACTGCATATTGAAATACTGATCAAATTTGCTCAACCCAACTTGTGTATGTTGGGAATTACTAATTGTGTTCAGATCAATGTATCGATTGCCCATTCTGAGCTTGCAAGTGTATCATGAGGTAGTACGGTAGTCTACATTGTTCGGATGCATGGCAGCCTAGAATATTCGTTGTGCCAACTTGTGCGGTTGTGGTATGTATCATCCACGAGTGTACAACATCTGAAATTGGACTAGAACTTGAAAAGAGCATGTGCCTTTTACGAGTATCAGGGGAGCATTAGCTAGGACGCTGGATTTTCTCCAATTGTCCATTGCCTGATGCGAATGATTCTTCTGCAGAAACTGTACAACTTCTGGACTGGAGCATATTTGTAGTCTTGAATTGTGGATGCATGCGAGGTGAGATGAGGCCTGGAATAATTGCACGAAACCTCACCAGCGTAAATTCAAATCAGTCCTGGAATATAACTCATCCTGCAGAATTTATTGGGCACTGGCATCATTGGAACGATGATAATGTTATATCTTTCGTACATCCGGGACTTAAATTCTTCACATGTTTACCGACATATCAAAAAGAAACAATTTAATAATATTAAATTGCATGCATGGGAAGAAAGCCTCACTCTTCAATGCACGTATTGTTGTCATGTGGCAGTTTTGGGGTTTACAAGCAGCATTTCATCGAAGGAAAATCATCGAATCCTGCTAGTCCTATAAAATATATATACACATTCAAAAAGCTTCGATCATCATAGATTAAAGATGCCATATGTATGGAGGACCCACTGGATGAATTCCAATTATGATTATTGATTGTGAAATGTGAGTTTTCAACCCTCAGAAATAGGTGAAACACATACTGTTTACTCTATGTGCACCTTCACCTCTATTTGGGTGAAACTGCAAATCGCTACTCCTCCTAGAAAGAACAGTGGATTTTCTCGAAATTTGGTTTACAATGTCCCTTGAAGAGTGCTACCTAAAAGTTGTTTCGGGATTTTCGAATATATGGCTTATTCGCACTGCTGTTACCATGGAAATGTTTTTTTTCTGATATTCAAAACACTTCTACCACCACAAAGAACAATGGATATTCTTGAAATTTAGTCATGATGTCCTCTAAGTGGGGCTCCTTAAAGTATGTTCATGAGTTTTTGATAGTTCGTCTTATTTCATCAATATCGATCGATAAAGTCCCGA
>JAUOBX010253519.1:0-11495 GCA_032360705.1 Eupentacta quinquesemita
CCCCCCCCCCCCCCCCCCCCCCCCCCCCCCCCCCCCACCAGACAAATAGCAATGGAGACAAGAAACCTATATTTTCGTATTGAGCCCGATATTGCATGTAGCGATGTTCACATTATTTCTGAATTTGAATGCCACAGACTGAAGGCTTATCAAAATACCATGGGCATGTTGATCAGCAACAATTCACAAGTTTGAAATGCACTTCCGGAATACCCGAGGCTGTTGAAGATACTTCCACATACCCTAATTTGCCGTCGTTGATTATTCCTTCGCTGAAACTAATTACTGAATCGTCTCAGGCAGTTAGCCAGACCAGTTCAACTGGCAAACGAGGTTTGCATTCTAACTACATTCAATCACTCACTGATGTAACGAACAAGGTATCCAAACAACAGTTCCCCGGTCATGGTGTTTAAAATACCAATATCCTATTGATTGATTTTTCCGCTTTGTCGTTGGTATAGATGAGGCAGGTTTGCCAATTACAAACTTCAATTATCGCAGGAACTACTACTTTACCATTTATTTGAATGAGCTCTCGGTTTCGATGGGGGCTCCACATGCTAGCAAAACATTCATTCCACTGATAGTTATTACATAGGTGTAGTTTACTTTTAGACACCAGCAGGAGCGAAGTGCAAACCTACAACTAGGCCCGACGTTGAACAGTGGAGAGGGCAGGAAGAGACGAAGTTATATTTTCCACTGACTGAGGAAAATAGAGGTAGTGAGGAGGAAGAGCAAGAAGCGATAACTCCCTAGAATGAATGAGGTGGAATGAGAGTATCAATAATCATCAATCAATGAGTTTCAGTTTCACTTTAATGTTAACTATTGTCATAATTGAAGATGAAGTGCGTCCCAATTGAACACCCACTCGTTGGCTATTATTTCCCAGTGTACCAGTGTTAGGAAGAATACAAACACTTGAAATCAGAACGAAGCTGACCGCTGAACGAAAAGCATAGCTGGGAATGTTTCTGTAAATATCACTACCGGTACCCCATGCTCCAAATCATTGAGGCATACTTCGGACCATACATACGACAGCATTCGCACGAGATAATTCAAATTTGAACAATATAATTTAGTGGATAAAAACATTTAAAATAAACAGAGCCAGTTCCGTGCAAATATGCTCAGTTCCCACTGGCATCTACGTGAAACGCATTGGGAGGAATGTTAAAACTATCGGCATCGTTATATCATTTGTTTTCCATTCGTGCCACAACATTATTCACAGTTCTTGGGAGTGTTCTTGAAATAGCGCGTGAACTAGCAATTGTTTGTCTTTGATTAACGCAAGCAGAATCACTTCTACCAAGATTTCTGCTTCTCGTGGTAAAAGGAAAATTCCAGGAAACCCTTGGCAGCGTATTCCGCTAATAACCGGAAGTCAAGGCCTTTAGCAATACATTGATTTAGTCAGATAGTCAACTTGGCCAGAGTATGCAAGGCAGAACAGCATGACATATGTAAGCTCACGTTTCGCTAATGATTCATCATAGTAATGGACGACCGGGTAACGTGACACGGTTGTGGCCACTATTAGGGTCCTTAGGAATGCAATTATTAATGGAATTACCCAAAAAGTGTCCATGCATGAGACATCAATATTCATTTAACAATTTAATTACCCCTACTTATATTCACATATATACTCGTGTTGATTGCGGCATAACATCAGTTCTGTTGTCGTTTACCTATGTGTTTCCCAACCTACGAGTAATAATATCTTGGGAGGTTGGCACCAATTCCATCCTTATTACAATGTGCCCATGATGCTACACTGAACTACTAAATTTGGTATATCGAACTTTGAGACTGGTAGGACGGGATTGGAGTTAGTGGAGCCCAATACATAATCTTTTCTCGGTAAACTGCGCAGGGACCCGGCCATGGAGGCAAGCGTCATACCTGACGTTTTTTCGCGGACAATGCTCATCAGAACAGTGGAGCTTTCAATAAATGTATCAACATCTCACTGACTTGACCCGTTCGTCATTCAAGAGGAAAGAGGTCCTTGATCAATAAAATAATGATATGTAACTCCGAAAGATCTACCAGATGGTTGCTCCCCATAGTTCAATCAGCTATCAATTACTTCAATGTTACATTTTAATTAATCATCGAACACATGCTGAAGAGTAGCGGTGAATACTTCCTGCTGTATCGATGTCTATATGTAGCTATTCTTAGCATTCGTTGCATTTTAATCACTAGCAGCATATAGTCACTCGATCCAACGTTGATAGATATGATGAGTTTGGTAGAAGTGCAACGGTTAAGTAATTGCCAGAATCGGACGAATACAGCTTGATTCGGAAAATCAAGGACTGGGGTTAGCGTTTAGAAATGTTGGTATTATTTAGGATAATACCACAAACGTATTAACGAATCCTATAGAATTGTATACGCCCTAAAATGTGTATTTGTTTTTGTTCGTTTCTTCATAAAGGTTTCGGACCACCATTAGGCACTCTCATTGACTCAAACACCAAACAAACTCTCTTCACAGCCATTCTGAATGGCCGCAGTCACTTTCACTTGATATATGCGACCCACCGTTTCGAAGTTAACAAGCTGACCGATCATGGCACCTCCAGATTACCATACCGTGACCAGTCAACTTTGGAGCTAGAGCTGGTTGAAGTTAGGAACAAGTTCCGGTACCCTGACACAGGGAAATTTCCATTTTTCACCATGAATACAGATCCATCTGAATTTTCTTTGGAAGATCTGGTCAGATTTACCTCAAATCCACACCTCTTGCACTTCTGAATGAGTCTTACCAAAAGTGTAAAATCCATCAGAGGTTGATAAATCCCTTCAATCTGGTCCCAAAATGAAAATAAAGACCTAAACTTTTGAAGGGGAACACTCGGCGGATGAACATCAAGCCCAACAGTTGTCCGCAACCCATTTAGCCTTCAGAATCAAGCCTAAATTGTCCTTCCAATTCAGATTGCTGTACGACTAAGGCAGTATGCTGTCCGTTGTGGGGGTAGTAGCGTAAATGACAATGAGAGTTCTAACGTATATTTATTTAATCTTGCACAAATGAAGAAGCATATATCTTGAAACCCTCTCCATATTAATGTTATCTGCATTTATGAGTTTGAGCTGATGGTGTCACCGAATGAATGTCCCCATTCAATTACACAGTGATCACTGATTTTTCCATGAGTGCAAGGTGCAAGTGATTTTTGCCTTATCCTTTTCCTTATCCACATTAGGTTCGCTCATTCCGTGTAAAAGAGATTTTTATTGACTTTGCATTGAGTAGGTCTTTCTCTTCAGTCAAAGAGTCATGTTCAGTACTTCTATTGGTTTCTATCACGTTTCAATGTTACTTTATGGTTCAGCGACTCCATCAGCATTTGTCCGTATGCCTACGATTCCCCTAAAAACGAGAGAGTACAGTCATCAATCCATCAGTCAAACGTTCCGGAGATTGTTCAGATTGTGCACTACTGTCGTGTCCTGAAATTGAAATCAAAACCGTCATAGATCACCTGGTGAAATAAAATTGAGGCGATCTGGGGTCAAATTTGGGATGTGGATGTACTATACCTGTCGCGCCGATGGAAATACTTTCAAGCGGAATCAATGCTTTGAAACATCACCTGCATGGGAAGTATGTTTCTTCCTTTTATATTGTGTAGAACATGCACATCGCATATGAATGATATACACCCGGATATGTGTCTAATTCCTCTAATCTGTCTAGTTCAACTGTTTGAATGACTAGTTTTGTCCATTGTTGTTTCTTCCTTTTATAAATCAACTATAAACAATACTGTTTTGACGAACGGAATTAGCCTAACCTGACTTTAATATGCAGTCTTTGCTGTATGGAATACTACGAAGGAAATCTTCATTAACTTCATAGTAGCTAGTGTTTCATGCAGTAAATATATCCTGTCTTTCTATGATTTAATTGAACAACAGTCTTCATTACAAATCAGACAGTGCGTGATAATGATTGGTTGTCGAACGTCTCATAGTAAGACACGGATCGCGGAAATAGTATGGACAGCTGTAGAGGTTCCTTTGTATACAGAACAGAACAATCCTTCAAACATGAGGAAAATGCTAAATTTTTAGCACAAAGTCTGATGGGATTCGGATCATCTCCATCGAGATCGAGCAGTTTGAAAATACTCCGTAATAATAAACTCATGGAGATAATTATATTTGTTCCCAGTTGCCTACTTGTTGTGGGCGATTGAAACCGTCAATAATGTTACTCCATTTTGATATTTGAGAAAATCACTTTGGTGAGTCTCTTGATAAAATGCGATATACTATCCAGGATATTGTTTTGTTGTTGTTAACTTACTGAAGATGTTCCAACGTTTTTTGACACAATTGTGGAACACAAACATGGGTTGAAGAAAGTTTAGTTTATCCACCGAACTTACAGAACGTCACCGTCATAAAAGGGAGAGCAATCTAACACATCATTGAGTCTCGATCCCAGAGGACAGTGCACTTGAGGAGAACCCACTTGTATATAGATTCTCACTCCGCTATTACCCAGCTCGGTTGTCTCAGCTACATGCAGATCTTCAATTTATCTTTCAAGTTATTCGAACATAGTATTTATTACTCTACAGAAACATCTGCACCAATGTAGTACAATATTACTAAAGAATGACGAAGCGTTCCTGTTCTGATTTGAGTGAACTACTAGAAAACATAAATCAAAGTTTCTTTCAAAAGAACTTCATGCATTCTCATTAGGATAACATATCAGACTATGACATGAATGATGCTATGCATAGGTCAAATGATGATTGGCGATGCCATTTTCTTTTTCCACACATCTAGTGGCAGTTGCATGTCAATCGCCATCTCCCAGAAGTGCAAACATTGTAGCTGCACTACATGTGACAACACTCCTACGTGGGCACGGGGGAAAACTGACACCCACCATCTAGTAACTTTGATGAAATTATCATCAAGTAAATGTGCAAAAATTCAAATAAATCAATAGCAAAGACTGTGGCGTCATTCTGTGGGTGTTGACATATTTTGAAATTTGACAGGTTTGCTATTGACAATAATTTTCTTCATAACAAGTCACTTCTGCTACCATACAACAATTATGGAAACTATCAAGAACTTTGAAGAATCTTCGCCGATCTACGTGTTAGGATAACAGCTTAGGCTAGAGACAATCCGGCATCCCTCTGAAATGCGAACGTAGTAGCTGATATGAATGTAATTTTGCACTTCTGTGTGTACTTAAGAAGAAGATACAACTGACATCCAGTTATTCCTAATAATCGCAAGTAATTGTTCACAGTTAAGTTAACGATATCGATGGCCAAGAGAGTGAGGTCATCCTGTGAACAGCGACAATTCGAAAATGAGTCAGTAGACTTTAAACAATCAGCCAATGTAGTCAGCATGGAATTAGATGTTTAAAATTTGCTCAATCGTTCAAATCCAGGTCTGTAGAGTTCATTGCTTACCAATAACTCAGGCTATATAATCACGTTAAGTAGCTCAATGTGACAATTAATATACTCCCTACAGTAATTATCCACTGTCAAGAGTACTCGAGAGAGCCGAGTATGTGATACGAAAGACAACCCGAGCCCTGCTGACACAAAGAGAAGAAACATTATTATTGCATTCATGATTATTTGTCAATAAAATTGTCAAACATCACTTCGCTAATCGATTTTGTCATATCATTATCGATGAAATGTTGCTTGTGTCTCTCTCTGAAAGGAACAATACATACATATTCAAATGTCTCAGCCGGGATTTCACGTAGTTGATTCGTAAATTTAGTTATTTTGCTGTGGTAAGCGACTATTATTATGAAACTGCCTATGTATCTAGGCAGACACGCATAGCATCAGTGAATGACAAGCATGGCTGAAGCAACCTGCGTCTCAAGTGAAAAATAAGTTTAACAGGAGTTAAGGGCATGGGATACTCCTAAGCAGTTGTATGGAATAGTGTCAAAAGTATGACTGAAATACAAATGGGTATCATTGCGGACCAATTCACTTTTGAGATTAGGTCACACACCAGAAAAGTTATCACAATTATAAGTTGATGACAACTCCGAATTGAACGAAACTGGTAGTTTCAATTTGTCAGTGTCCTTGAACACGTAACGAATCGATTATCCTATCAGATTGTTGCTAACCTATGTACCGTATCATCGAAATACTTTGATACACAGTGGGCAAAACGAGAATGTGTTAATATTTAGGAGCTTGTCACTCCGATCCTTGGAAAAAAGTCCTTCGAAAATGGACAAATTATATAATATTCCATTTATTAAAATGATTTAGGTGTTATTACAAAAATAGTGAAGTACCATTTTTTGCTCTTGATTGAACTTGGAAAAATTGAATCCATGTGCGAGCTAGTAACATTACCAGAGCGTTCCCCATATACCGCGTGTCACACGAACTCGCTCATGGCATTTCCAATTATATTTGGATGACAAATACCTTCTCGCTACCTATTTTTCAAATTGTGTTTCATGTCTTGGTGGCAACATTACAGTACATGTCCTCAGTACAGATGGGCAATGACCTGCTCCCTTCCGGATGAGTTGACATAATGTCAATTTACATTAATGAGTAAATTTCAGTGATATGTGCTCTTCGGGGATCAGTTCTACGGCAATGATCTCACGATGCTTTTAGTCATTAGATTTTTTTTTCGCTGCCTTAATTTCTATAGCGAGTTTATTCTTCTCAAGACTTCCATTCCTTCAGATATTGAGAAAATGATAAGTGGCTCTTGGCTATAACAAACAGATAATTCCTGAGAACAATCTTATGCCTAGTTTTGACCAATTTGAATACAATAACAGATTATTAGGAGATTGATTAAAAAACGGAAAAAACTTTAATTGAACTAATTGTGACTAAATTTCATGGCATGGGTTATCAGAATATCGCAGCTCTCTTTAACAATGCTACCCAATTTCTTAAAGTTGGATAAATCCATATCCATCCAGCTCAACCGTAGCGCAATTTCCCAGCGCAGCATCTTAGACTCATTGCAAGAGTTGGTTTTTTTTCGTCATGCCTCAATCAATCCGAGTATGAGTACTTTAGTCGTTAAGTTAACGTGTCTCGCTTTGACAGCTCTTGAGATATTTCCATTGTCACTGGAATTTCGAAGACCCTTTATGGTTGCTTACAACTGTGTTACGTTACCCGATTGTCCATTACTATAATGAATCATCGGCAACACGTGTGCTTACATGAATTATGCTTTTCTGCCATGCCGCCAAATTTCACTGAATGTACTATTTGTTTAAATCATTTGATCACTTTTGGCCTCGACCTCAGATTATTTGCGAAAAAATAATAATAATGAGCACTACATCAGCCAAATTGTCCTGGAAACTTTCTTTCACAGCACTATTGGTAGAATTGATTCTGCTGGAGTTGGATAAAAGAAAAATAATCGCCATAGTTCAAACGCTGTTTCTATGAACACTTCCAAAAATAGGAAATAATGTTGTGGCACGGATTAAAAAGAAAAATATAATGATACCTATGGTTCTTAAATTTCTTCGATGCGTTTCACGTAGATACCAGTAGAAACTTAGTATAGTTTGCACGAAGCTATCTCTGTTGATTTCAATTATTTTCAATTTTCAAATATTATAATTCAAATTTGAATTAAATCGTGCGATTGATGTCAAATACATGATCCGAAGTATGCATCAATGATATGGAGCATGGGGTACTGGTATTGGTATTTAAAGAAACAAAACCAGCTTTGATCAAGTCTGGGGTGAAGCTCTCACGCACCTGACGCTTTTTGCTTTTCGTCACTGACCCCGATGTTAACATTAGTTTTAATGTTTCTATTCATTATTAGCATTTTTTCATCCCCCTCGATTTCTATAGTGAGTATAACTTTCTTTTGAACATCCGTTCCTTCATATGTTGAAAACATGTTGAGTGGCTCTAGGCTTCATCAAGTCGAAATCATTGAGTTGTAACCAATTTAAATACGGCATGATATTAATAGAACATTATTGAAAAATAAAAACACTTCGATGGAACCAGCTTCGACTCAAATGTCATCGCATGGGTCATTAGAATGTCGCAGCTCTCTTTACAATTCAACTCATTTGGCTAAATTTCGATACAATTATATTTTCCCAGCTCAACCGTCATAGGTTCATCGTAAGTGCTGATTTATTGTCGTCATGCCGCAATCAATCCGAGTATGAGTACTTTAATCGTTAAGTGTCTTGCCTAGACAGATTCCGGGATATTTATATTGTCACTCGAATTACCAAAGACTCTTATGGTTTCCTACAACAGACTGCGTTACGCCTTGACTTCAGGATATTAGCAAAAAAACTAATGATGTACAATACATCGGCGAAAATGTGTACCTTTCATCAAAATCAACAACAGTCTTGGTAAAATTGATCCTGCTGGCGTTGAATGAAGGAAAACAATTTCCATAGTTTACGCGCTGTTTCTATAAACACTTCCAAGAATTGTGAATAATTTGGCACGAATTGAGGAAAACAATATAACGTCTTTACACGTCTTCGATGCGTCCCACGCGAATACGCGTTGAAACCGAGTATAGTTTTTCACGAAACACGCTCTGTTGATATCGAAGGTCTTTCAACGGTTAAATATTTTTGATCAAATTCGAATAATGATGTGCGAATCCTGTCAAATATATGATCCGACGTTTATCTCAATGATATGGAGCATGGGGTACCGGTATTGGTATTTATAAAACCGAACCAGCAATGCTGTTCGTTCAGTTAGCTTCGTTCTGATTCCAAGTTTGTATTTTTCATTACTGGAGAGAAGTTGGGCAACTTGTATTTAGCCTAACACTGGAGAAGAATAACCAACAACCCGCTGGTTTCTAACGTATTTCTCCGTCAATTATGACGATTGATCATATTGAAAGTAAAACTGAAACTCATTGATTGACAATCAGTTACGTGGCGTTGTTGATACTCCTATTCCACCTCATCCATTTTAGCAAGTTATAGATTTCTGCACCGCCTTCTCATAACATCCATTTTCCTCAGCCAGTGTAAGATATCACAGTGTCTAGTTCTGCCCTCTCTCGGTGTTCAACGTCGGGCCCCGTTATAGGTTGGTACTTTGCCCCCGATGGTCTCCAGAAGTAAACTACGCTTGTCTAATAACTACACTATAGTGTCTGGAGGTTTTCATCAATGAGATGAATGTTCTGCCAGCATGTGGAGCCTCTAACGAAACCGAAAGCCCACTCAGATTTATGTCAAAGTAGTGGTTCTCGCGGTTATTGAAGTTTGTGATCTGAGAACAAGATTCATTTACCAACCACAACAAAGAGAAAGAATCACTCTACGAGATATTTATTATTTAAACACTATGACAGGGGAATTATTGTTTGGATACCCTGTTTGTTACATTATCCTTAGCAAGTATTACAACATAAACTACCAGTGAGTGATTCATTAGGTAGTTAGAATGCAAACCTCATTCGTCGGTTGAATTGGGTTGAGTAAACTGCCTAGGGCACAATACATGGCGCCCCAGTAATTAATTTGTCAAAATCAGCATAGTGGTAAACAACGAGGGGCAAATCAGGGTACGTGGAAGTATATCTAACAACAGTCGGATATACCGGAACTTTCTTGTAAAAGACCATTTTCAAGTTGCGAATTGTTGCTGATCAAAATAACCATGGCCTTCATGTAGCAGGCCCCCAGCTAATAATAACGTGACTACCATTTGCTTTGTTACGGGTCTGTATTTCGAAGTAATGTTCTGTCTGGAGATAACCAAATGACCTTCACCGTGGGTATAGTACCATATACATGACCGTCAAAACTGAATTACAACACGGGACAAGTCTTAATATCTAATAGATATCGCCTAATGTCAGCGGGAAATAGCACGAAGAATACTTATAAATCAATATATTTATAACTCAGATGTACCAACATGGTAGATGATAGGCGGTTTCACTATGTTCTCCCAAACGTAACTGCCGTGGAGGATAGTAATATGGCATACAAAGACCCTTCTCTAGCCAATATGATAATGAGCCAACAGAAACTTCTAAAATGCTCCATATAAGGGCAATTGGCTCACATCTCCATTAGTCACAAAATGACTGCAAGGCAATGGAATGTGGACCTATTTCCAAGAAGAGAGTAGTACTAGTGATGGGAGAGAGTGGTACGGATTGCAGCATACAGGTAGGTACATACATAGCAGAGAGCTTAATAGTGATAATACTGCATGAATGTGGGGGACTGGGGAAATAAGATAAATTGAGTGACGGCCGCTACATCTCAGTCTGTGGTTCATAAATCTGTAGCATTCCAATTCTCTCTTCTCTATTGCCATTCAGCCATTTGTCTTCCCTATTGTACTTCGCCACCGATCCCACCGCCCGTCTCGTGCGCCTACAGTCAGAAAATAATTATGCTAGAGATTATTATGAATTAAACTCACTTACTACTATGTCATCTGCTGGTACAAATCACTGACATTTATGAGGTGGTGATGAGATCAGAATTCACTTCACGTCGATTATTAATCGCATTGCCAAGTGAGATTCGCAAAATACAAAGCTAATAAACAGCTCGCGAAACCAACTGGAAAATGGTCACAAACCAGCCAACTATACACGAGCATTGGTGTGACTGAGCTATTCAATGTCAATTTGGAGCGACGATCCTTCCTCTATTCATGATATGTGATCTCCGTGAGCCTCAAAGAGGAGAACAGTATTCATCGATCTCTTTCCAAAACGCACCCACACTTAGTTTTGATTGTTTTGCTATATCAGAGTCAATATCATCTCAAGCTTCGATTTCATACCTACGTCATTAGCGGAAACGCATCATCCTGTTGAAAGACAGGCACTATCGCAGTCAGTAGGTTTCTAATACACTTTCAGCAGTACGTTCGGTCGTTGCTCTCAATGGAGGAGAGCTCGTGTTAGATGAAATAAACTGGCGGCTATACACGATCGGAATGATGGGAACTATCAAGTAACGTAAATAGCACTAACCCAAGTCTGAGCATTTTTACAATTGTTTCCCCCTGATCTATAGTGCACACCTAATTGTCCGGAATTCTCAATGAGAGGTAATTTCGTAACACTTTCCAATCAGACCCCCTAGGCTATAACCCACTGGGTTACCAGCGAAATTTTGCGCTAACCATGAGTTGTGTAGTCGTCTTATAGTCGACTCAACACCTATGTCGGCAGCACACAGTAGGCAGAAAAGTCCTCCGAGAGGCGCGCCACATAAGTGCCCCCAAAATCACAGTTAGACAATGTTGAAACAGACATCTGACTCTTGCCATTTTCCCCACTCTCCAGTAGGGGACAACCCGGGAGTCAGAAGGCCCGGGAGTCAGAAGGCCCGCGAGACCGACGAAAATAGGGCCCGCGAGTCAGAAGGCCCGCGAGACCGCCGCAATCCTGTGTTTTAGCGGGTTTTATTATTGCGCGATCAGCAG
>JAUOBX010253741.1:0-11495 GCA_032360705.1 Eupentacta quinquesemita
TATTGCCTGATCTCACTAGTTATTAACCTTCTGGTAACCTGTTGGCAAGTGGCCAAGTTCTTATAACATTCATATCACGAGGGCCAAGTGATATATTGTCATATGTTGTCATATACAGTATTGACTACTAAGAGGGTATTGTTCGATATATATATATGTGTCCCTCAAAGACTGTTAAATATACGTAGTATTTTCCAACACGTTTCCTCTAATGGCGACCTAATTTTAGTATCGATCACGTAGAATTCAATCCATATTGTCCTCGACCATAGAATGTGGGAATACCTTGGGAACCAGTGCAATTTAAAAGTTGAGTCGAAAGTTGAGTATAGGCTATGCCTATGTAGTTTACTTGATATGCGTGTACTGCGCAAACACTATATCCCCGTCATCAGAGGTACTACAGTGGTAGGAAATCAGCTACTCACATCACACCAAGTGTCTTGGGAGAACCTGAACTCAATCATCTTGTTATTCGGTCAGGATCAGGTGTAGTCCACAGTTTGAAAAATCGCATCAATTATGCAAATTTGACCCTCAAAACACTTCACGTGTCGCAGAGATAGAATTATCAATAATAAACATCGGGGACTACTCGAAAGGAAGACATTGGTTCACCCGTGCCATTCTCTATTCACGGAAGTCTCGACGCTGACGTTTTCAAACACACCCATGCACAGATGCACTCCACGATGAGCTTTCGAATGTTTGTGTAATGCTGCAATAACTCTGTTTTAGGATCAAAGGATCTAGTGATGACTCCATTGCTCATTTATCACATATAACTCTCGATTGTCCACTGTGAATTTCCAGTTATATCGCATGGACCCAAGCATCGCCTCAGTGTCTTCTCGCTATATAGCCTTTACTTATTTTGATGCCTTCATATGCTTTTATCGCCTTATCTGTATTTCCTCTTCTCATACTGGAAATAAACAACTGGATTGAAAAATCTTCACAAAAAAGGAATTCAGATATCTTCTTTGTGAACGGAAAAAAGTCACTTCTGTATCTAGTCAGGTGATGTCAACAACATACTGGTAGTATATACATTATACTGTCTCTTGAGCTAAATGTATCATTGATATCTCCAAACCTCTAAAAATGCATGGGGATCCCGTACTGTTCATGGCAAACATATCTACTGAGTATGAGCCTCATCCACCTCAGATGGAGTCAAGTTATCGTGTTTACGGAATTGACTGAAATATAAATTCTCCGATGCCTTATCGTCCGAATTTTCATATTTCCACCCGACATTTTCACCTAGCGCGGCCCAAGTACGAAAATAGTGTTTTTGAGTTCAGTGGCTTCTGGACTATGCAGGCTGAAAAATTAGGTGTGTCGCACTCTAAAAAAAATACACGCGCTGTGTTAAAATAGCACAATGTTGTGTAAATTCATCACACACAAGTGTTTTGTAACATGCATATACGCATTGATCCTTACTGAACTCTCCCTCGATTATAGTATAACTACTATACGAGTGCCGGAAGACGAAAGGGAACTATAGTGACCTAAATTCCACTTCCTGTATTAATATATTTGACCACATGGTGAACAAATATTTAGCTCCTGTTTTATTTTTAATTACACTCATTGCCTAAATCTGATTACCGAGTCCGCTTCCCTCGAAGTGTATCTGATCATTCCTGATGAGTATGAAATATTTTCAGTATGCTTCTTTGTTTAATTATCATGTCAATGACCTTCTGACTAGCTATCGTCACTGATTTGTTGTGTAGGATCAGTGTTTATATCTTCCCATTGTGTAATAATCACAAATTGTTGTGAAACCCGGGTGTTACACGGGTGTTGCTTAGCCCATATATCTCTTCACTGAGTCTAAACATTTTCAAGAGTGGGGTGCGCGATTTCTCTTGGCCCGACAAAAAACGTTATGGTTGATTATACTGCAATCCTAGCATCCCCGAATTTCAGTAGAATGCATAGGTGGCATTTAAATTCCAAGAAATTGCTGAGCGGTCCTCCTGTACGGGCCTTAACATAGCACCCCATCGTTCCGTTCTTCATCAGCTATGCTTACTGAATACTAGTTATAGTAATTTGCAGAAATAGCGGGTCTTCCCCATCCAGCTCTATGCACTGACATGCACACTAGTTATACAGATGGTTTTGAATGGTTATTTTGGCCAAGAACGATTGTTTGTTTAGAACCGTTGCACCTCCGAGCCATCCAAACGAGGCAAATCCAAATTTCGGTTTGATGTTGACAAAATTGACTTATCTTTGGGTCTTTGAACCTGTGTATGTTGCATGCTGCCTCAATGCACTGATAGCAAATATAACAGGTTGTATATAAACTTGAATGTGACAACCTCGTGGGCCGTTGCTGCCACTTTTTACAACAGTATTTGGTAATATACTATCACTTCACTCGTAATTGCTCCCAAAACTTGGTAACGGACATGTGTACGTGCATGTTGTCATGATTTTAACATACTTAGATGTAATTCCAGCAAGTTCGGGGGATAAACGCCATGCATGCACGACACCCCCTCATTTCGCCTCACATCCTCTTACATCCATCAGTAAAGATAGAAAATCGTTACGACGGGCTGACCCGGCGACGCTCGGTGCATGGGAAGGAGAATCTGGAGCATTTACCGATAATTCATTGAATGTTCCAAGAAACACTCTCCCGCTAACAGTGTTCCTGTCACTCAGAAAATCATTTTATACACTGGACTATGGGTGATTATATCGCTTCTGTCAACCGTTTTCGCACTCCGTGGCCGTCGCTCCAAGCGATACTGTCAGGATAATGCATCTATGTCATACGAGAATTATCGTCGACTAGAACTGTTACTATAGATCGTGACACATTACACGTACTGGTGACTGTCGACCATTCCAAGGATTATTTTCTGATAGTGGTTTTGTGTATCTTACGCTCTTCTAGAACCATCACGCATCTGACACAATCTGTTATCTAGGAATGATGCTTTTTCCCGGAGTCATACAAATGAATATAACATCTAAATGAGCCAGGTCCTGTGTATATGGGCAATGGGATCTGGAAACAACGAACAAGCCTAGTTTGCTACAAAATGGTTTATGAGTTATCCCTTCATTTTTTCGACAGTTTCCTTTTTGGGTGGTATTGAGGAAGAGAACATTTTGAATATGCTATTGTTAGCGAGAGATTTTGTGATCGACCAGTAAAAATATGTATAGACTGATAGACAGTTTTGTTAACTTCCTCGAACTCGAAGTTTACACTCATATAAAAACTGGCATATAAATTGAATGGCAGCGTACTATATGGCCTATTTATCATGTATATTGTATATGCATGAAATCGAAGGAATTTAGTTTATATTTCCTGTTGAATATTTCCGTTATTGCAACATGTTATCGCAACAGTAAAGATCCTTAACATACTCACATAGCAAACAGGTCAATTCCTCTTCAAGTTTCCGAATGGGTGCGGGAGAGCGAGGTGAACATATTACTCCATGCAGGTTTCTACAGTGGTCGTTTGAAGGTCATTGATCCATCCCTATTCAGCATCAGCATGATTCTTATGTTTCTCATCACCAATAATGTTGTTTCTCGCTCCTCCCATTCATCATGTAGTCTCATGTATCGTAATGTGTAATGTACTATTTTACTATTGGTGTTTCACATCAACTAGAAATCAAGGAATGTATGGGGTTGTCAAAGTGATAGTCTTTATCATTATCATCGAAAACTCCCTCATACTCAAATTTTGTCTGTTAACTATTGCATAAATTCACTACACATCCAGTGTACAGACTGAAGTCAGGGCATTTTCTCTCGAAAGCTCCTAATTACCCTCCTTGCACAACACTGGTACGATTGAATCTCGCATAATATCCGTTCCACTGTACAGTAACGTACAATGGGGTGGTGGAGAACTTCCCCCAAATTTATGATTTCACAGTTCCATAGAATGCCATAATTTCATAATTCTATAGAATTATATAATTTCATAATTCTGCATAATTTTGTAGTTCGATATAATTATATTGATTCGATATTATCTTATAACTCTATAGAATTTCATGATTTCATGAAATTTTATCATTCCATAATTCCCTATAGCTAGATGACAATTGGCTCAAATGTAGTTAACATTTGTTAAAAGTTACAGTACTTAGATATTCATTTTGAAACTTACATGGACCAGGAAAACATATTTCTTCTAAATCGCAAATTAGGAGCAATTCCAGATTAATCAGGTTCTTGTGCTATCTTCTTTATCTGTTTCAGTTCATTGACGTACTGATATTTTACTCCCCCAGTGTTATTACACTCCTCTCAGTCAATTTATTCGACTGGAGTCAATGAATGTTTGCATCGATGTATTGTTACACATTCTGTGCCCTTTCGTCTAACCCTCTGACTACCACTGTTGGAAATGTCCCAACATTTCAGCCTTGATAATCATACCTATACTGGCTGAAGTATGATATACGCTACGGAGCTGTTCTCGGTCTGACGCGGAGCTCGAAACTAAAGTAGTTGCTCGAGAATTGCGCCGAGTGGTTACGGGGGCACCGGGGCATGACAGTTGTTATCAAATATTCAGCTATAGACGCGCCCTCAAGTGAGATACCGGCCATTGTAATGCGTGAGCCTTGCCTGGCTTATCCAACCTGGTAGTCAAAGGGTTAGATCAGGTGTACCAGAGTATAAGAGGGTAATTTCTTCACTGAGCTTGCTTCCCAAGTCCCAACTGATGTCATGAGAAAAGTGTGTGATTATGTGTGCTTCGTGTTCACTGTCATGTCAACTTAAAGTTTAGATTTTTTAATCTAAATAGTACACTCATTAGAAAGAGACAACATTTCAAGTCACGTTCATCTTGCTCTTCCCAGGTAACTCATGTCGACTACGTATAGTACCTAGGCTGACAGGCACGCCCAGATCTCGCTTGGTAAACCATGCTAATTGCGAGCCAACATCCAGCGATCGACCGATGCCTATCCACATAGATGGCCTCCGGACTACATTAGGTAATACCCAATGCAAAAATATGATACGATCCGCATCATTTCCACTAAATCGAGTTACTCGATGCCTAACACGATTAGACAAATTGTGACATGATTGCGCTTGGATGCTGATTAGAGTCATCACTGGCGTGGAATGCACTTCCTGCGGTAGTTTGAGTGTTTATTATATATTGGAGCCAACAATGACGTTGTCAAATCAAAATGAGTGAAACCAGAGCTTCTTCATAAATAGCTGATACGTGGGTAACTGTCATTGTATAGATATTTTGTACATCAGCATATCTCTCTCTCTCTTCCGGTTTTATTCCGTCCCCCCTCCTACGAACACGGGGTTGGCCGGATTCACCCCACTCTCACAGCAACCGCACTTGTTGCAATCAAGTAAGGATTGTGTGGAGCAGTTTTTAACGACTACTAGATGCCCTTCCTAACATCGAGCTGTTTTACAGATCAAGACTGGGATACCTATTCGTGATATAAACACTATATGAGCTGCCAATCTAGGCTAAAGGACCTCGTCCATCCCCAAGTGGTTTCAAATCGGAGTTTCCCTTCTCCTAGGTGGAATTCCTTTGATATGGCTAAGGAGCCCCAACTACTCCATTATTAATTGTTGTCATCGTTGTACAAGTGTGCAAATACCTTCCGCTTATATTACTAGTTTTAATACTAGTAGGCTAAAAGCCAGCGGGAGGACATTTCGTTTGGTGGGTAGGTGCCAGTAGGTACTTTCGTTTGGCATACCTAGTAAAAATGTTCATGAAGTTGGATACATGAACAAGCAGAAACCTTGTATGTAAACATGGTGAATCATGGATTCTTTCCATGATTAGGTGATCCCGTCTATATGGTGCCAACATGCTGTCCGGGCTCTCACCACTTGCAGGCTCGACTACTGCAACGTCTTATTCACGTACGTGCTATCTAAAGATCTCGCATGCCTACAGCGACTGCATAATAGTGCTGCTACATGTTTTTCAGTGTTGGTCGGAGAACCAGTTCAACCGGTGTGTTGCACGATCTGCACTAGTTGCCTTTTGGTATTTGTGTGTACAGCGTCCTAAATAACTTTCATTATTATTATCATAGTGCTACGTCTACGGAAGCCTAATTCTACCTTACAATACCGTTCAATACATTAGCCAGCGCAATAAATATTGGCCAGCTGAATAGTTGACTAGTAACTCAGTGCCTCCACCTACCACCGGCCATCATATCTGATAGGAGGCCATATCTTCAAACTGTTGTAGAGAAAAACATAATTTCTCGAGAGGAAATGGTTCAGTCATCGTTGATCAGTTTATGAAATATTCATATGCGGTTATTATTCAGGCATTGAATGTCAGATGTCAGACCCATCGCCGAATAAATGACTGGCTTTGCTGTTTTACAACAAATACTAACCCATCCCGGCAGTAAATTCACGTTACATCCGACTCAGAAAGTAAAGATCATCCGCGAGGCTCAAGCAGCACTCGTCGCAGGCAGAATGGATTAATATCGATAGCACTACAAATCCAACCTAATCCAGCAAACGCCCACGGAAGGCAGAAAAAAGGTCGTATAGAGTGAATGTTATAGAAATAGGGAGCAGATTAAGCTCACCCACGGCGATGCAGCCTAAAGCTTGTTATTTCGAATCAAATGAGTAAGTCGGCCTAGACTATCTTAAACTGAGTCATATTGTTAGATGAGTTATAAGTTATATTGTTCACTATGATAAGTTATATTGTTGAGTTATATGATAAGTATCGTCACTATGATAAGTTATATAGATAAGGTATATTGTTCACTATGGTGAGCGACGTGCTGTGGCACAAACTACTCAAGTTGATTATACAATCCTACCTTGATTAGGTAGACAACAGAAAATAGCGCCCTCGTGTTGAGTTGTATGCCCTATTTGATATATATTTCAAACCCTTCACGAGGTTAAACCACCAAATAATGTTCTAGCATCCCGGATTAGGCTAGGAAGCACCCATAGTCCCTCAAAACGATTTTTGGATGCGAAATAATTTACACGTTCGACCAATTTGGATGCCATTTTGCTTTCAGCGATAAAAAAATTGCTCAAGGATGCCAAAGTGCCAACAGCGACTTTCCTCATCTCGAACATCATGACAACCGATATCAATATTAACAAAATATGTCCGAAACTGGCAAGGTTCGACCAAAAAACCCACTTTGGCCACAGGACTATTACTACAATATTTGAACGAGAAGAATATTTCAAACTATGCACAATAACTCACGATATTACATAACCTTCTTATGTTTATCAGTGAATGCAGTATTTTGTGTATATAGACAGCATAGCGACCAGCGCCAATGAGACACAGGTCAGTTGCTAGCTGATCGCTTGGATAACGTGAAACTATAGTTGCTACCCAAAACGGGAAAACCTGTCAAAACCTAGAAGACATAACCTAATACATACCATTCACTCTAAGCATATTGGTAACCATCGACCACTGCAATATGAGTTATATGAGGTATTATTATATATATTCACTGGCTTCTCGTAAATATGAGAAACTATTTATCTAACCGCCCAGCGCCAGTTGTAATTCAGCTGAGATAACGATACTAATGTAATGTTTATTCTTTCATAGAAATTGGTGAACATGCTTCAGGAGATGCATTATATGGAATGCAGAAAATACGCGCTCGAACTGAAATCATATCGTCAAATATATCGTCTTTGCTCGGATTTGCCCCGATGCCTGACTAGTTTTAATTTTTTCGGCCACTATCATCCAGTTAGGTTCGCCTCCGACGTCACACCGAAACCTCGATCTTCCTCCCTTCGCACTACGCGTGCCTGGAATATGGTTCCCCTGGATGTGTCTCCTACTATACTCTCCAGTTCTTCAAAAGATAGACCGACCAACTGAATCTTTCTTCATTTCATTCGTCTGTTGTGCATGAGGATCGCCTTACATCGAAGGAAAGTTGCCTATCAATATTGATAACATATATGGAGAAATTAAAAAAAAGATTCGCCCGATACGAGAAAGCTTGGAGGAAGTCCTATTTTCTTAGAATCTGGGAAGCATGGAACAAACTACCAGAGGGGGCCCGAACACTGGACACATTTAGGAATCAACTTAAGGAATTTTGGTGCTCCTAGAGTCATTAGACCTCAGTTCTATTTCGAACAACACTTCTTTCAAGAGGCTCATTGGAGACGATCCAAGTGGGTGACTATCCAGGTAAATCCAGGTCAAATCATTTATCATGTCACTATGTTCGGAAACAGTGAACGGGTAAACAATAACAATCAACTTAACACAATTAGTTAGAGAAGGAAATCAAAATATTGATGACGTTCCTATGAGCAGCGCATCGTTCTTGGCAGCTTTCACCTGCCTACCTACATGTACCCTCTACACAGTTCTACGTACATTCCTCTTCCCGGCGTCACTCGACTGTGGTCTACAGGCCGTGGTTTCACGCTCAGTTTTCAGGACAGCCTGTGAATCAACTTTTATCCTTTCTCGAAATATATTGCCAGTCATCATTTTGGTACTGGAGAGCTAACGAGTGAGCATTCGTAACAAGCGAGTAATATTAAACGCTCTACTCATCTATCTCCACACAACGATGGGCCCATCATGCATTATTCAGTAGTAAGCTTCGCCAACCAGCCCATTATCCACATTTCCTGAAGGACATATCCTCCAGTTTCAATACATTGTGTTCCTGATATACCCTATGGAAGTGTGTCCTTTGTTTAAGAAATGTATTTCCCATCCCAACTTAGACCCTAACTGTGCTAACTGGGTGGCCAACCTACGAAGAGCTAGGTATAGTAGACTCAATCAACATTCGTCTTCTAAGTTCTTAGACGACATTTCCCAGTCGAAGTATTGAACGAAGATGGCTACTGCTCATGGTTACTTGCGACCATCCGCAATCTCAGACGTGGAGATAAAATATCCGGTTCATTTAATTAACCGAATTCAGAGAGGCTTGTAAACACTCGCAGCCTCGCATGAGAGAACGTGGAATGACGTCACATTTTGATTAAACAATTAAATGTCGGCCACCCACACTTCAGTGTTGTTCTACCGCACGTCGATTTGATTGTACAGAGTATAGACGGAGCACATAGACTTTAGTGAGAACAACTATATAGATTGAATATTCCGTTTCCATAGAAACATGCTGCTATTTTTAGATTTATTTGGTGTTGGCCTATCTTCAACTAGGATTGGGGAGAGCTGTCTTGCTACGGTGTTAGTTAGCTGTATTATTTGTAAAATATTATTCCACAAAGGTTTGTTCGTTTTCATTTCGGAAATTGTGTCTTTTTGACAAAATAAATATCAAAAATTATTTGTAAAATAGGCCAAGAAATATATTGGCATGTGAGTTTTGTGGCGTACTGGTATAGGAAAAAGTGCAATTTGTAGAATTGATTGTGCTGCTCAAGAAAGAGTGGCTTGATCTCGAATGTGCCTCCGATGCCTTGCCTGAAAGCAGGATTCCGTATGTGCGGATGCGGCATGATACTTTGGGCAATGTGTTGAATTTCGTCTGGATAGTGTTCGGTTTCACATTCAGAGATAGAGACCGATAGCCTACGTAGCATCAAACATCGGTCAAATGAAATAAAACGAGCACAGAGATAGCAAAAATACCGCGCGTATCTGTGCGGCATTGATGCCGCATCAATGCGAAGATATTAACACCTTCCTCATAAATCACAATTTTCGCCAGTATTCATGAGCTGCTACCTGGCTACATATACTTGTTCCACATGATTCCCCTGCTTGAGACCGATATTCGTAGTTGAAGAAGTGACTCACGTGGGCCGAATCATACTAATTCAGTTTTGTAGGCCTACCATCTACTCATTTCTACCCTTGCGAATGCGAAGTGAGAAATATACTTCTTGGAGGAAGAAACATTAGGTTATCGTATAAAGGTTAGCCTCCTTCGTAAAAAGCCTCTTGAAATAATTTACCTTATTGCAGCTTAGCTGGAACAAACCTTATAGCCTAAGTCTTGCAATTCCTGCATGTGGACATTCATATCAGTCATTTGCGCCCTATGGAAGAAAGGTCAAGGATGATTGACACTATCAAGCCGGGAACCCATTTATACGGATACGGGTGCGGGATGCATGCAGCAAAACATCGATGAAGTCAGATTTGCGCTGAACAAAGACAACAAAATCGTACGAATTTGCAGAATTTTGATCGGAGAGATACAGAGACAGATTCCACAGCGGAGAACCATCAAACTAGAAGAGAAACCCCACTCACTGGGGCAGCAAATCTTGTCGAAACCTGCCGCATGCAGTGGCGTCACAAGGGGGGCAGCGTCCCCCTTTTGCGCGGACTAGGGGGAGCGAAATTAAGGTACGCGATACTTTTTCAGAGGGCAAAAAATAACGAAATAATAGCAAAATAAATAAATAAAAGGTTGTGACAGAAATTCAAATTCGAAAACGTTCTAACATGTCTATTTCAATTATTTATTCATTAATCATGTAGCTTTTCTATTTGTTCCGATCGTCACTCAAAATCACGCATGCGTGCTGCGCAGACAGCCTAGACAGGTATATTATGGCATATTCCGACATTCCGTATCAATACTTCGTATTTGAGAGAGACCCCAAAAAATTGTGGGATGACAAACTGGGGAGAAAAATTCCAGTGGGGGCGAGTGGTGGGAACGCCCCCACGCCCTCCGTAGCTACGCCACTGGGAGAGGGGCGCACATCAAGTCTCCTGACCCCCTCTATAAAGTAACTTCGTGACGCCACTGGCCGCATGCGGCAGAGTTTTGTCATCTATATATATCCAATTGAGCCGTTCAACGCTATATATGTGCATGTACATGCTCAAGTATTCATTCATGACGTATTCATCTTATCATCAAGTTCATTTCCTTCCGACAGAATGACGCAGTGTTCGCAGAAGTGATCCTTAGTTTCAGTGAATTAAAAATCACATTTCCGTTAACAATGACATTTGTTAGAGGAGAGTATACTTGATGACAAATCAGATGGAGAAATCATGTTTTCCACCAAAATATGTTTAAATAGACGTTGAACGGATTTGTAAGCTAGATATTGCAAAGAATCCCGTTATCACACGAGTGCCCAATGTTTGTCCTATACTGAGTCACTGAGTGGTTGTAGGTCTACTATTTTTCCTCGATTTTTTTCTGTCATGAAAACTGCGGCATTCGCATCTGTGTAAATGGAATCCTGCTTTTAGACGTATTATACGATCACGCGGCAAATGTCTTATATTTGACGAACTTGACGTCCCCCAATATTGTTTTTAAATATATGCCACTGCCACACATTGTCTTATGGGAACCTGAACAATAGAAAGGTATATATAGATAGGTAGACAAACACAGATGCCTTTAGTAGCTGATAATGTGGCACTTAGTTATGAGATCTGTGACAGTATAAATTAGATTTTTAAATATGAACAAAAATAGAAAATATATTCAACGAATGTACACTTT
>JAUOBX010253851.1:0-11493 GCA_032360705.1 Eupentacta quinquesemita
TAAGGAAAGGTATTTAGGTGTTGTATCAGCCTGTATGAACCTCATTACCGCATTCCTTGGTAGTCGGCCTCAAATCATGAAAATCGTGTAGCCATCCGATAAAGATCGTTATAATGAGACCTGGCCTTTCAGTACTTACACACGTCAGATTATCTGATTCGCTCGAACATTTATCTTACAAATGTGCCCATCACTCCACTGCTTACATACATCGGATTATCGAATGGCGTGCAACCTAAAAACCAGCAATTCGATTCAAACGACAAGGCCATCCGTTTCCTCTGCTGAATTGAGGTGCGACTGCTAGTGTCGAGTTAACGGAGGGAAAATATCGTTTCAGATCCTTGGAGGACGAATATTATTTACATTATTTTGGCTGTCAGGATCATTCCTCTTAGCAGATACTGCAGAATAGTACTGACTTTTCCGTTCCCGTTCAACCGACGTGAGAGCGTTCTTGAGTTGAGAGCATTCCCAGCCAAATGCAATTGTATAGAGGTTGTTCCTAGTAATATATAATCGTTCAGTGTTCTTCATTGAATTCAGAGAAAGGATATTCGTGCCAGTGAAGATGATCCTACTGTCTCATTCCAGGCTCTAGCCTATCATCGGTCAGTTTCCTCCTTTTATCATTATTATTATACCGGTTCATATATAGCGCAATATATCAAAGTTCAATGCACTGAACAATATAATACAAAATGATAAATTAGACATATATTTGTTAAAAAATAAGCTTGTTCCTTGCACTACGCGCCCGCAACTGGGAGCATCTTATCGCGATGTGCCTCGTCCAACTCATAGTCTCCAGCTTGAGAACGGAATTATTGAGTTGGATATCGCTGTATTTTATTCTAATAGTATTTTGGGTAATCATAGTGAATATTATGTTCCTATGGGGCGGAAAAATTATCATCAAATATAGAACTGGAAATGATCTCCTAATAACTCACTTATTACGTGAAATGCAAAAGTGATCTCCCCAAACATATATCCCCTGATATCCTCAATTATCTGCTATCGCAAGTCAAAATATGCAAACAACCAGAAACCATTCCATTACTCGATTATCTTAAACCGCCTTTGGATATAGGTTCTCTAAGGGTATTTGACGATTTAGGCGCTTCCATATTCAAATAAATTTCTGAGCATGTCACACTACAAAAACATATTCATAGGCTCACTCAACAAAATTGATGGAACGTATATGTAATGAGTGACAGAGCATAGAGGTGATGACGAGGCTGATGGAGTATATTGCTACAACCACTCTTCTACTACTTACACCAACAGACTGTCGTGGTTCTGCTGCTAGTAAATACCAAACTTAAATTTTGGGTCAATGATGGGTCAATGAAATTCCCAATAATCAACTATTCAGTTCTGTGTAAGGTGATATGGGTTACTCCATTGGTAAAGACAATCTGCATTCAAATGTATTTATCGATAAGACTGTAAGACAATCCTTACTGCACAGTTTCCCCCACTCTCCCGGAATCGTTGCAACACCCTTATTCTTCCCCATAGCACACCCTTTGACAAGAAATATCTTCCTACATTGCTTTACGCTACCCCTGTAAATCTGGAGCCTGGAATACTGAGCGAATTATGTACGTACCCCATCAAGAGGACTCTTGGAAGATACGAGGCCTCGGTGTTACATTTCAGAGTGTTACGACTGATGCGTACTGCAGTAAATGCCTGACGAGATACGAATATTCAGACGGTATATATGTGAATACCATTGGAGCCAGATAATATTTCAGTCGTAGATTGTGGCATAACAAACAATATAGTTTCGAACTTTCGGGAAATGGATTGACAAATCTCAAGGGGACGACAGTACTCCGTCATTCATGACCAGTAGAGGATATAGTGTACCTCGCCTGGGAATTGAATTCAGAGAGGAAATATTCGATTATATTCTGTGATTAGTATTAGGCATGATGAATATATTATTTTGAAGTTATGATGTTATGCTGCTCAGTTAGGTTATCATAAAGTCCGATCATAAAGTCCTATTCTATTTTGTTTACACAACGTTATATAATTAATGTCACCTTTAAAATTCAGACCTCGATGCTGCCTGACCAAAGGTTTGTGGGGAATGTCAATTTTTTGGGACAAAATATTTTGGATAGGGTTAACAAGATTGGTATAATATACATGTCGGAGTCTGTAACGATTGATGTTTACTGCATAGTAACTGCACAGTGATTCAGATGTGAAATTCGTAAAAAAAAACATGCAAACCAGTAAATGTTTACTTAGTGAATTGTATGTGCATGAGCCCCATGAAAAGGTATCCTGAAAGATACGAGACATCGGTGTTACATGTCGGGCTGTGTTTCGAGTGATGCGTACTATATAGTAAACGCTTGGCAAGATACAATTATTCAGACGTTATATATGTAAAGGCCGTGGGGGGCAGATTATATTTCCGTGGTAAAATGTTGCATAACAAATATATTTGTACCGTAGAGAAAATTGATGGATTCGAGATAGTCTCAGCACGATGGAATAACTGTTGTCATATTCACACCAATTTCCTTTGATGGTTGGTAATTTGAACTGAAACTCTCTTGTGCAAACGATTCTAATAATTTCCCCTTGAGCCAAATTTTCATAGTATTGATACACCATCAATAACAGTTTATGTTACAGGAAGTATACACATTAAGTTGTCGCCACTGGCAAGTCTTGCCCGTTACAGATCTACAATTCGGATATGATGTTATCTGTAAATGAGTGAGTGATGGGCCTATATATATATATATCAACATGTTGGCACTTAGAATGCTCAACCGTTATAACCAAACTCTCTCTCTCTCTCTTCCAATAAGTACAGTCCGCTGCAAGCGTATCTACGTACTGTGGTGATGTGAGTGCATGACAGGTGAAGAAATGTACAGTGAAGGAAAACGAGTACAAACAGAGAACTGAGCAAGTAAAACTGGACTGACTCAACGAAGCTTGACATCCTGCACACCCTTCTTGAGGATAGCAAGGGATGTGCTATTTATGAGATCCTGGGGCAGCATGAGGAACCAGGTATCTCATACTACGACCCCTGAGTCTAAGAGCAGCGTTGGAACGTATCAAGGAGAAGTGAGGGACGTCAACTAACTGGTGAACGATACCGTACATCATTGTGGAGAAGAGTCCTCGTGTTTAACTGTTATATGCAGTCATTTTCTAAGAAATAGGATATGAGTGAAACTCAATTTTACACACATAGCTTTCCTCATGGGATATTTTTTAATGATCGTCAGTGAACAATCAGAAACAATCAATATATCGCAGTGATTCGCATTGAGTCGCTCTCGATACGAAGCGTTTTTACTTTGAATAAGATCGAATATTCCCCATTGTAAGGATTGAAAATTACTGGTACGTATTCGGATCAGCGTTAGCAAATAGGGGGAATCGTATCTTAGTCACCGTAGTCACGCATATATTCACAGTCCCGTTGAAACATATATCCTACAATATTCACTGTATTAATCATTTGGAGTCAACGTGATAGCAGCTTTCAGTGGCGCGATATTAATATAATATGTCCCCGTCAGCTGTCAATTTACATCCATTCCAATGTAGAAATTTGAATGTGTGCCTGCCATACATATGTCAATTACTTTGGACTTCAGTAATAAAACACGTCAGATATATCATATTTATCTTACGATGAACTTGTACCATAATTTCAACTTTGCTAAGATGTCACTCCACTGCTGTCTGCTGACATACATCGGATTATCGAATGGCGTGCCACCTAAAAACCAGCAATTTGATTCAAACGACGAGGCCATCCGTTTCTTCTGAGGCGCGACTGCTAGTGTCGATTTTACAGAGGAAAATGATTGCTTCAGATCCTTGGAGGACGAATATTATTTACATTCTGTGGGCTGTCAGGATCGTTCTTATTAGCAGGCTCTAGCCTATCATTGGTCGGTTTCCATTTTAATATTATTGCACCGGTGCTTATATAGCGCAACATCTCAAAGTTCAATGCGCTGAACAATAGAATACATTATACTTTTTTTAATAAGCTTGTTCTTTGCACTACTCACCCGCAACTGATTTTCTCGCGATGTGCCTCATTCAACTCATAGTCTCTAGCTTGAGAACGGGATTAACGAGTTGGATATCGCTAGATCTCCTTCTAATAGTCTCTTGTGTAATAATAATTATTATTATGTTCCTATGTGGCGCGAAAATGTAATGAATCATCTTTACGAAAGCTATACAAACGAAGCGATAAAAAACAAGAGCAAATCAAGTGAGAACACATTAACAGAGCATGGGCAAGTTGAAATGAATGTGCTTGACAAAGATGGCGTCTCTCATTTCTATGCAGTGTGTTCAACAACTTGGGGGCCGCAACAGAGAAGGCACGCTGATCATACGTTTGTGTCCTTGGAACCAAAATGTGTAGTAGATGTTGGGTACTTGATCTGAGAGACTCTGGTGAGACATAACTACGACTCAGCTCGGATAGGTAGGATGGTGCCATGTGTGCAATAATCTTGAAAACGATCAGCCAGTGAAGTATGCGGAGCGTTGAGGCGATGTGTGCGCAAACCGTATCCTAGATTAAAATAACTAGCCGAGCAGCACAGTTTTGGATGCATTAGGGCGTGTGTATGTCCATGCGTATAAGGTTGATGGGAATACTGTTGCAACTGTCTATGCGAGTAGTAACAAATGCGTGGATGAGAGTTTCTGTGATTCGTTGATCCAGGTATTTGCTGATGCTACTGAATTTCTTCAACACGGAGAATGCACTGCGGCAGATGATATTGGCATGCGGGGTCAAGGAAGTATGAGAGTCCAAGATAATTTCCAAGTCACGTGCTTTGCCAACAGTCTCAATCATAGAAGCAGCAGCTAACGTTACGATGATTGTAGTAGCTCTTGAATGACGAGAGGAAAAGTACAAGGATGTAACACTGACTCGAACTGACAATCTCTGGAGGACTAGCTCGACGCCTAAACCAATTAGGCCACCACGCTCTACAGAGGGTTATTGCAAGTTTTTTTATAACAGCATAACAACTGGTCCTGGTTGGTACCCGTTCAATAATGTATCCATTTCAAACAGAAACAGCCCTAACGATGAGACGACAACTTTACCTGACGAGCATGAACCTATATCACCATTCCGACCACTACGTTTCCTCGTGGCGATGTCATACATAACGACTGAGAAAATACTGGGATCACAGGGTTATGCTACTGCAACAAAATAATATACTCGTGAATCAGGTTACAATTTGACCGCAATAACACCACATGCTTCTCTAAGCTAGTCTATCATGCCATCTCTGACTTCAAATTACTGGACTGTATCGTCATTTGTTACGATCGAATGAACATGTTACTTTCTCGCTTCTATATGAATAAACCATATAGTACATAAAGTATATTACATCCAGTTTGAACGACAGATATCAGATGACCGTGAAGGAGAACATCCTATGGGAATTATGGTAAGTGTCTCCCTGACACCGAGGAGAGTAATCCCCTGAAACACGTTGAGGTATGTGAAAAGAGTTATTATCACCCTCAGGCTCTTTCTTGCTGAAAATGACTAGGCTCTCTGTTTTTCGCTGATCATCGTAAACATATAAGTTCCACGTTGTTGCGTGAAATATTGTTTGTTTGATGTTCATAGAAGGCACTGGTTATCCAAACCTGGACCATAAGTGAATAGAATGTTGGCACCCCGATTACTCAGACGTTAACAATATAATTTGGGAACCAGTATCATTCCACTGAAACCTGAACTAACTACCCGTCTCACATTCCTGATCATATCCCCGCGACACGTGATGTGTATGTATTCTGTTTGGGAGGGCGGTATGGGTCCGATGGTTTGTTAGCGCGATAACTAACAGTGTAATGATGCAGTAGGCTTCTGGTTAAAACGGATATATTCTACACATGGGATCATGAACTAATTTGCCCTATTTTCATTTGGTACTGTACATGACATTACAATTTGCACAACACTTTGTTCAAAACTCTTTTTGTAAATCATTTGACCATAATTAGCCGCATCCTGCATATTTAAACAGTCCAGTAGCTTCAATAAGTCAATAGCACGTTTTCTCAGTTTTTTTTCACCTATTTAAGGTATATTTCTAATCAATCAGATGAGGTGAAACATTACTTCCCATTCTCATTTTCCAACTAGTAGAAAAAATTGTAAAAATGTACCGGACACTCTGCATACTACAAACGTTCTGAAGAAGAATGATTAAGTTCACTGTTGATAATTTACAATTAAATTGTATCTGAGGTTACTTACTCTGATGGGAGGAACAACATGTTTCACTATGATTGTCGCATCATGCTACAGCCAGTAGTACTCAGTAATGAACTAATGCAATGTATCACTATTGCTGGAGTACCGGTACAATATTTCGTGACATTTGTTAATGGGGTAAATTCACATCAACGTAGAGGTGTATTAGGACAAATCGTAGCGAGTAATTATTGACTAACCGATGTTATTCACAGCGATAGACTTCTATACCAAACATGATGATAGTTGAAAGAAAATGTTTCAATTAAATTGCAAATCAAAGTGCAAGAGAGTATTTGCGAAAGTCAGGGCATCGACTTGGTGAGGTTCCCAAAAGACACCATTTCCATGACACGGGGGCAAAGTGTGGATCAAATATAATCCATGTTGTGTTGCTAATTCTCTGTGGAATATTTTGGAGATCATCATCTATATTTGTTTCAGAATGGCAAAAAATCGCCCAGGAAAGTGCGGCTGGCCAGTGCCCTGCATTGGATATGAACTCTTCAATATTGAAGTCTATTTCTAAGTTGCCACAGATGTCATCAAACTGGGAAGAACATTCAAGCCTCATCTTTCGGGCCCTGTTCACAATTTGAGTGCTCACAGGAACATACAGTATAGGCCTTATAATTCGTGACATCACTCAATGCAGTTTTTGTTATTATTAATGATTTCCACTGTCAATTTCCCAGGCTATATCTATATGAATAGTTTTTTGGCTGTTTTTCGTTCAGTTTCCGTTACAATAGACCTCTGCAATCTGACGCATGCCTAGAGAAATTGTTTGTAATTCGGATGACATTACCTCATTGTAACTTCCAAGCAAATCAGATGGGAACCACCTTCGCTAATTCAGAGGAAATATCAAGCTCATTCACAGGCTTATTCGTAATGTGTACGTTGCAATATGGAGTAAGTTGTATGCAATGAATTTATGCTAATAATAAATGTCAAAGGTCACAGGCGAGCAAATGGAGCAAAATGCGAGCAGATGGGGCCCAGACTTCAACGAGTATATGCATGAATATAGATAGATAGTGCTCATTTTTGGGGCAGGACCATTTCTCAGAGCTCTGAGTCTTGGAGACAATAACATAGTCGGGAAAATTGTAAAATGTCATCATTCCTTACGGGTTAGGGCAGTTTGGAAATACCCCGTAACAATAAGTTCATGTGTCAAACAGTCGAAAAGTTAGTTACTTTGATAACCGTGAATTAGCTTGTTGGCAGCTTAGTGATATCGTTCTATGTTTGACATCCCCAATGGCGCATGAGAATGCCTCCTGTGTTCACTCAGTTTATCCTCATCAACACCTATTAGCAGGCCCCAACATCTCCTCCACTGGAATCGTGGAGATCTCACAGCGGCAACAAGTTGTCTGAATAAAATGGAGCGAGTACTGTGGTAAAAAGGTAACGCGTGTGAGTGCATCAATTACCGAGCACTCTCACAAAATGAATATATGGAACATATTCCTCATAGAACAATTAATCGACCGTATTAATGTAATCCGCTGCATCATACTGTCCTAACATGTTTCTGTTTTTACAAAACTTCAATTACACAACTCTAACGCAACCTGCACTTCAGGTATTTTATATAGTCTATCTTTGATGAAAATTAGCGTATGCGTCTGTATGAATATGGCTTCATCAGCTTGGAGTGTCGCCTTTGCTTTAGGCGGTGCCAACTTCCCATGTACTAGGAGCGAGAATCAGATAAACAATACAGACATGACCAGCAAATTGAAGACTGGCCTTCTGCTATATATATATACTGGAAGTAATAATTACTGATTTATTCATTCGAGGTGTATTTGGCGCAGGCTTATGTCATTGAGGATATTGTGGGCGCCACTGTTCGATTGGTGAATTGGTAACACCTATTGTACAAAGGCTATATTGTGAAATTCAACATGAATATTCATTCTCAATGGAAATTGTAATGTAACTATAATGGCTCATGTATTCGAGGAAGAAACACAATAGTACGTCGGTGTTAATATCTTCCTGGAATGCGGCCCGGCAGCACATGCCATGCATCGACAACATTGTATTATCTGGTTACATATTGGGGCTGTAAAATCTGTCTAAAATCTTGCAATATCTCCCTTCCCTTTTTAGCATAGCAGTTTCAACTAGTGGATTTATCGAACAAGAATTACAGACATGTCACGACTTTGCAATGTGGGGAGTCATTTCAACAATTCAATTCAAGATAACTGCTGGGAAAATAGAACAGAAATGTGAACTTTCGACTGCCCATAATCAATTTCATATCAAATACGTTACTCTTAATTCATCCCAACATGCTTTCTGCCTCGAGTTGTGGAGTCAAATCAACGTGATTCCGCATTTCTCCTGGAGGTCTTGTGGTTAGTCTGGAACTGCGATGATGTATATATTTAATATTGCAATGCTGTGGCGGATAGCTCATGCCACTTTCTTATAGGTAATTGCATCATTGCTGTATCTTTGTCGAGCATATCTAAGCTACATGCCAACACTAGAAACATAATCATCTTCGTGTTGCGGTTTCCCTATGCCTGAAGCACTGTGGATTTCACGTGAAACTCATCCAATGTTTACACATCATGTGCCTTATACTGACATCTCATTAAACAGGTGTGAAATTATGGCACCTATTACGACTGAACCTAACATCTTGGGTCATTCACATGATACCTGTCCATGCAGAAACCATATATACCTGCTGTCAGCGAAGCTACTGTCAGACTCAGATGTATGTTATAGAAGAATATGATAATGACATGCCTATCTTCTAGACAATTTTGGTTTCAGGATTGGGTTTACGATACATTAGTTAATATTCTGACGAGTGTCCATCTGTGATTACTGAAGTGATGGTCAAGTATCAACAAGTCTTTCAAAACATAGAATGAGTGATACCATATATAAACACCATACGATTACTACATGTCAACGGGGAGGAAAAATGTTCGATATTTTACGTACAACGGCCGAATGAGCTCATGATTGAAAAAGTATTGGTACTTCATGATACTCCTCTCGACTGTTGTGAACATCCTATAGTGACAAATGACTCATGGGCACTTGGAAGGTCTGATACATGCAAATTGAGCTCATGATCAGGACTAATACTATTCATCAAATGGCGAACAATTTTATAGCGGAGGGAAACAAAAAGTCACATATCAACAGTGCGGTTGAGAAATCTGTTCCGTAGTTGAATTCCACAGAGCGTTCAAAAGAGATGGAACAGGCTTGATTATTGATTCCAGAGTGAGGAGCCGACGATAAAGAAGGATGGAATCATCAGGTATTCGATGATGTCTTGGTTTGTTGTTGGGAAAAGGTTGACTGAATAATGTGGGTCTGTTTAACATGATAGAAGAATAGATGTTGGAGTTTTCAATTGTGGGCATATGTTTCGAAACCGATTTTCGCATATATGGAAATGTCATTCTTTATGAGTTGTGATGGAAGTAGAATGAGCGATTTGAAAGACAGTTCATATGGGAAGAATATAAGTCAGATTTTGCAAATGTACCGCTAAGGGATTGCCGAGCTCGAGGGTAAAGACTTAGTCCACGATCTCCACCATTATCGTATAGGAAACTGATGTTCTCAGAACACTTTCTGTTTTCCTAGTCTCATAGTTGACATATATTCAATCAAGCGTTTCTCTATGAGGAACAATAGTGTCAACAGTTCAAGACTCAGACAAGGAATAGGTAGTATTGTTTGATTGTATGATTTCCAGGGGGCCCCAGAGACATTAACAAAAGTATACAATATGGATTCATTTTTACGCTCTCGAAAACGTATTAGGTCAACACGAATCTTGATACGATTCACGGGTGAAATATACCACGAGGCATGCCGTCGTAATACTACGTCGTCGGCATTCGAAAATCGATTATCAGTACATTATGTGGTGACCCATCCTCAGAGGTGTAGTGAAACGGGCATTTTGCATTTGAGTTAACGAGTCTCCTTCGAAAATCCTACTGTTCACAGCAGTGAAAACGAGTGTTCTATAGTCCAACGATCTGTGACAGGACTCATTTCAGACTCATGATGATAGTCGAAAGAGATAGAACATGAGAGCAGCGACTCAGAGTGACAAGATTATCCCACCTCCCTCATCTCGCGAAAGGTCGCGGAAACTTGTTGATACTCTCGATCCACTTCATCTAAATGGCATAAACTCCTGTTAGCACTGATCTATGCTTCAAGGGGCACATACTTATAACAGTAAACCGCGTGTATCATCCTGGCAGAAAGATGTTCTTCAGTATATTTTTCTCAAATGTTATCAACGGAAGAAGACCCTACGGCGAGTTTCATACTCACGCCAGCATACAGTTCAACTGCATATGTCCATCGCAGAACCGTTCTGAAGCGCGTATTTGTAATTGTAAGAGCAGGAGGCACAACTTAATGTTTTGTTATAGAGATCATGAACATCCAAATTACCTTCAGAGGTCCAGACATAACAATTGACATCCGCGGAAGAAGCTGACATTTCTATCATGAATTTTTACTGAGTCAATCAATCAAAATTTATTTAATAAATGTATGTATGTATGTTTGTCCAAAATATTTACCGTAGCTGTTTGTTATTGACTCGCTCGTGTGACTAGAGTGTTCAATGACTTCACGAAAGTGTCGACTTCTATTCTGCTGTATGTCCCAACGTGTCATATCTTGTCTATTCCAGGGCGAATCGCCGACGAGTCAGTAAAGTGGTCAACTTAGAAGTTTTTAACCTTTCAAAAACGAATGGTTATTCCGAATCTTTCATATTGTATCATATTGGCTACCCTAGGAGACACAAAAACATTGTAGTGCGTGGCTGACCAAATGAGAAGCGACCCAACCATGGGACACAGTGGAGGAACACATGCATTATCATGTTACATCGTCATCAATCAGCTGGTGGCCAAGTGAATGATGACCGAAAGATCATCAATATATTGCTAGAAACGGCGTATGACAGTAATAACGCATTGTGATTGTAATGAATATGTAGAAACATGATGGACGAGCCCTGCGCCTCAGTAAAGGAACACATTGGTATTATACATCTTGTTATTAGGCATTGTGATTCCAATTGGTATGTAGAAAAATGATGAACGATCCCTGCGCCACAGTGAAGGAACACATTGGTATAGTACATCTAGTTATAACGCATTGTG
>JAUOBX010253962.1:0-10529 GCA_032360705.1 Eupentacta quinquesemita
AAGTACAGCGGAGAGGAACCAAACTTGTCCAGGCAATAAGAGACTTGCCTTATGAATCAAGGCTGGAAATCTTGGACATTCCAACACTAGAGCTGATGCTATTCAAACATTCAAAATATTGAACAATCTGGAAAATTTAGATAAGCATCACTTTTTCAAGATGAGGGACTCTGGATACCTTACCCGGCAGTCCGAGTATCGACTTTTCAAAATAAGAACTTTCACTAAGTTACGCCATCATAGTTTTTCTAGTCGAACAATGAATTGGTGGTACAGTCTGCTAGAGAATGTACCCAAGCTAACACACTAAACCAAATTTAAAGACAAACTGGATGATTTTCGGACCAGATGGAAGTTCTCTATGGACAGTCATGATGGTTTACCCTGGAATATTTCTTAGTTGCTGCCAACAGTGAACAGTTTCTGTTTTTGGAGGTCATTACAAGGCACTTCCTTATTCCTGTGCCCGAAGTCCAGTAAGTTCCAGTTAGAAGGTATACTACCCCTTCTTTTACATGTTCACCCTGACTATGTAAGTCTGGCAAACTGCTGGGTCTAAATATAATACACCTGCTACAATAGGTTATTAGCACTAAGCTTTTCACCCACAAAGAAATCGTCCATTATTCTAATTGATCGTGAACAATTCGCTCCCAGCACGAACGAGGAGGTATATCGTGCTTTCAGCATGGCAATACGGCATATGGTACAATAGTGATTGAACTGATTCAATAACAATCGAGTTCCTAATTGATTGGTGTGAGCTCAAACCGTGACCAGATGGTGCCACGTTATCTGGTAGTTGCACTTTCCCTGTTACTTATCAACATCAGCATTGTACTATGGAGTATATAATCGGCAGCTGTGCAGATGTGTTGTTAACGCGAAGTGTATTTAATAGTTTGATTGTTTCACTTGCCGATCGGAAAGGGACCGAATTGGGGTTGGGAGTCAATGTAAAAACGATCGTATGTAATCTGAGAGGGGTTCTAGGATAGTATAATTCTACGAGGGTTTCACAAGGATCAGCATGATCGAGGCTAATGTTATAGAGGATTGAATACTAAGAGTTTTGGTTCACTCCCCACGTTGTACAATTCTCTGTTGCAGAGTTATGACCTCCAATCTAGTTTGATCTATTATATTGATTGCGCAAAAACTGTTTCTTATGTATTTTGTGTTTTTGATTCATGGTACATATCTCAACGTTCCACGAAGGATTTCCTTCGTATTTCTCACAAAAGTAACTACTGGACACCACCATTACCCCAAGTAGGTTCCCCTCGCTTGCTGTCGGGATTTCAAGTGAAACCAGTAGTACACTTAAGAAGGAAGCGAATAATATTTGCAGAGTTGTACAACGAAGACATCAACTGATGTTGCATGCTGGGATGCTTGTATTGCGCAATTAACATGCCACAGACAAAAACATGTAACCCCGTAACGGGAAATCGTATGAACGTCTGGTTTCGACAGATGTGATTAGTTTTCAATCCACTATATAGTCGAGTCAAAATAGGGTCTAACCCCCAAAAATTGCAACATAAGGTTTTTTGGTTTCAGGTTGCTCAGTTGGTCCCAAGCATCTCCAGAAAAACATCTCCCAAAATCGGAACCCGGGAAAAGGGGTAATTCGTCGAGTTTCAAAATGGCGGACTATATAGACTTTAATGTACCGCAAACCCCCTAAGACATCAGTTTTGACCTATGAATTGTGTTACCAACCTATAGAAACATGATACCAAAATACCCAAAAGGCCGAAATACAATGTCACATGACGTCACCGTGACGTAATAATGACGTATGTTACAAAATACCGAAAACTTCGACAGACTATATAGACTTTAATGTACAGTAAACCCCTGAAGACTTCACTAGTGACCTATGGAATATGGAAACATGATACTGATATACCATATGGGCTAACTTATGTCTCATGACTTCGCTGTGACGTAGTGTTGACGTATATGACAACAAATGGATTTACTTTGGCGGATACTTTTGAATCCATGGAATGTATTACATCCTGTAGGAACATGATGCCACACTACCAAATGAGCGCATTGACCATGTCATATGACGTCACCATGACGTGGAAGGGATGTCTGGACCTGAAAATTACGTATCATAGACGTGAAATGCTCGCATGGAATAGCTTATGATAACTAGCTTATGATTAAACAATATGGGCTGGAACCCCAATGGGTTAGCCCTGACTGAGCCTGGGCGTTTGAAAGGTATCCGATATGGGAGTACTAATGCCTCATCATCAGCGAAGTCCAGATCTGGAACCCTGACTTCGCCAATCAAGACCCTACAATCATTCCTCTTCGAAGTGAGTCCTGACTGCCCAGGACGCTGGTGTGCAATCAGCACAGTAGAAGGCAGTGGAAGATTATTATATATAGCAAAGACTATGTCAGGTATCGACCCACTGCTGTTGTTGCAGTCTCTAGCATCACCTTTTCCTTTTCATATGAGAACAATGCGCTCACTTCCGGCAGTCAGGATAACTCGTGACATCCAAACTGAGTGAAAGATTATACAAGACCTCAAGGACGGGCCTCTATCGACCCAGATCATCCCGCCGTATGTACTAGCTCTCCCACTCTTCAGGGAATCAGCCTCCTATAACGTCACTAAAGTACCCAGCCAGACGGGCCTCACATCGAATTCATCGGTGGATACTTTACCTTTAGTTGCCTTGACAACTGGACAACGCACAGCTGATGCCATGTTACGATGCTTCCGAATCACTAGTTCCTAGGCTAGCTGTGAGGCCTATGCTACCAGGTGGTTTCCAATGACTCACATATACCTGTTCTTTGCGAGTGCTTTGTACTACCTTTATTCTCCTCAACAGTGACGCTATCATTGGAATACCAAGTGTAGAATCTCACCTCGAAATTTCGAAACGATAGGTCAACAATCATGAGACTGCGACTCCTATCTCTCCGAAAAGTCACCACCGAAGCATCCAATTCGCGGGCACTGTTCAAGGCCATCAATGGTATGCTTTACCGTTCTGTAAACAGTTGCCGACTTACTCTGATCCAATGGAACTTGCTGAAAAATTCGCCGACTACTTCACAGACAATGTACGTGACATTCCTTCGGTTGGGACAACTTCGGTCGAGACGAGAGTTTCTGTCTGACCCATATTACATCTTTTGGGACTTTTACGACTACAGAAACCAGCACTCAAGACGTGTCAGCTGTGTCCGCTACCATCATCCCTCCTCACGCATTCGTTTGAAAGCATCATAGAGATCATCACTGATATTGTCAACATGTCTCTGGCAACCGGCGAATTTGCTGCGCTGGTCATACCTTTGATCAGGAGATCTAGTCTGGATCCTGATATTCTACAAAATTACCGTCCGATCTACCCTTCCTGAGCAAAGTTATCGAGGAGGCAGTTTCTACCCCCCTCCTCTCTTACCTGTTGGATTATTCTCTTCCGTTCCACAGTACGGTAACTGCTATGCTCCGTATCAAGTCAGATATTTTGCTTGCACTTGAGGATAAACGGATTGTACTTCTTATCCCATTGGATCTATCCGCTGCATTCGACACTATTGTTACCGGCATACTACTTCATCGACTTAACGTCGGAATTTCTGGCACTGCCCTAGAATGGTTTGAGTCGATCACTAACCGCACCTTCCAAACCACCATCGCAAGTTGAACATGGTGTTCCACAGGGATCGGTACTTGGACCCATTCTGTTCACACTATATAAGTCACTGCTTGCTTCCTTGATCAAGGAGCACAACATCAATTATCACTTCTATGCGGATGACACGCAATTGTACATATCGCTTTCTCCGAATGAATATTATATTCTGTCTATCACAGCCCGCATCGAGGTGTGTCTCGTTGAAAAAAAACGTGGATGAGTTCAGCGATGCTAAGACTAAATGACAGTAAAACGGAGTTCATCGTGTTTGGCTCAAAATTTAATCTTGGCAAAGTGTCTCCATCCATAAAGTTTGAGGGAAACATAATCGATCCTACTATAGCGTACGTGATCTCGGCATACATCTCGACAGTACCCTATCGATGGAAAAACATATCAGCGCTGTTTGTAAATAGGCTGCTTTCGACCACCTCAGGAACAACGCTATAATCAAGAAGTATCTCACTAACCTGTACTGGCTCAGCTCATTCATTCATTACATCCCGTCTAGATTATGGCAATTCTCTGCTATATGGCTCATTGCCCTCCCACGCGCATAAACTGCAACGAGTACAATATGCTGCTGCACGTCTTCTGACTTGTCACAGAAGAAGGGGTCACATAACGCCTATCCTGAAGGAACTACACTGGCTGCCGGTAGAAAAGCGTATCGCTTTCAAGGTGTTACTGCTAACTTACAAATGCATCTACGGACTAGCTCCCCAGTATCTCTGCAGTCTCATTGAACTCTACCGTCCTAGTCGCACCCTCCGCTCCGGCCTGACCATGCAGCTGGCTCGTCCTCCAACACGATCTCGTTTTGGCGATATTGCCTCCACCACTACTGCCCCAACACTATGGAGTGCTCTACCGCTGGAGATCAAGAGAACCCACGCAGTTGACTCTTTCAAATGTAAGCTTAAATCTCATCTATTTCGTACCCACTTCGCTTGTTAAGCGCTTCGATTAGTTTTATTGGAAGACATGTCTGCTGCCATCACGGCTCTCGGTTCTACGAGACCAATACATGACTCCTAATTATTTTTTATTAGCGCCAATGGAGGCATCGGAGCGGTAACAGTATCACACACCGCTCACTTCTCACGTAAGTTCTCACGTAAGTTGAGAAGCATCTTCGCGGAGCGAGAGGATGTTGCAGATGCCAAAGCGGATCGTCCATCTCAAAATGAGCCAGGGTAAAGAGGTGGATATCACCGCAGCACCACCAGAACGGTGTCCGTCCTGAGATCCCAAACATCAGGGTCTTTCCTTTTCCCAGACTCGGTGGTCCCGAGGGCGTGCCCGGTCTCTTCATGCGGCACACCGCAAGACAGCGAACAACCCCGTCAGTCGAATCCCCATGGCAAGCACTAATCTGAGGATTGCAATAGTTGGAGCTAGCGATGAGTATGAGAGAAGGAGGTGCATCCTCACGGAACGGGGGGATTTTCCAGGAACTAGGAGCCCGTAATGTATGACAAGTATTCTGCCCTTGACAGCATAGGCATACGCCATACGGAAGGTTATCCATCGAACTGCCAAACAGCCGGCAGGATGAGTTGGTACATTTTGTCAAAGGTGTTGACTACCCCGTACTGTACCATGTGAACCATGCCAAGTGGATTTTGTGAGAACCCCTTCAATCGGACACTAGAGACAGACAATGAATATGATGATGAAATTGACGGGCAGATACATAGACATCTGAGATCATTACATGTTACCCTAGTTAATTTTTATATCTCCAGAATGTTAATTTCAAAGTTCATGTAGTCCAAGTCCAAATACAATTTAATGATGTCACTTGGTATTTAACGTGTTGTTTTTACATCACAATAGCTCCACTACTAGAGGGCTGACACCCCTAATAAGCGGGAAACCAATGACCTTTCATATCTGTACATATATAATATATCAGTGTTATGGCAACCTCTAGTGGAAAGGGAAACATCTGAAAGTAAACGTTACCGCTTACTCAGATCAGTTATAGCAGTTTGACTACTTAAAATTGAGTTAAACTCTTCACGGTACAGGCGAACTTTTACTGAACTGCCTGTTAAGAGTCCGCCTTAATACATGGCATTTACTGTTTGACATACAATCGAGAAGGTGTAATCACCTATATCATCATTGCTTTTTTCTGGCATTCCGATATATTAGACTGCAAATTCACAACCATGTCCTTCTAAATATAGTCTCAGAATGTCTGCCCTTGTCAGCTTGTGCATAATGAGCATCATGCTGAACAGTCGAAGGAACCTGTTAGTAAACAGCTCAGGGACTATTCAAGCTATACTCAAGTATCATTCCTCCATCCAAAATTAGGCGGGAAAATCCCTATCTACGTGAAAACAAATTATCCCTCTTTTTCCCCTTCTCGTTTGTTCCCAAGGTAACATTCAGAAACACTGATTAGGCTAAGGACATTGGAGGCCGCTAATATAACATGCTCGTGCTCATTTCCTATCCCTCAAGGAAATTCGTAATTGGTCATTTACAGAAACAACTCATTTGAGAATAAACCTAGCACGGATGCTAAGAACTGTACAAGACAGTGGTATGGCCTAATAAAGGTACTTTGTTATTTTGTTAAAAGCCTTTTATAATTTCTGTAGATTCGGCTGCGTGTTCATCTCAAGCGCAATTGGCATGGAGAGCCACATCTACTAAAAATGATTACCACTCACATTAACCATAGTTGTTCTCAGGATCCCGTAGATGGATCCTTGTATGAAGTTGTTCGCAGACAATAGACAATTGCCTCTCATCTTGAGTCATCTATGCATATGTGTGGTATTACAATATACTACATGGCTGTATTCATTCTTTTTGTACTATTCTGTCAGCCATCTTCATGAATTAGACACAATGTTAAGCAAAGGGTCCTTCAGGATGTTTTTTTTTTATGGAGAGATGCAGATTACATCAAACTACCATCAGAAAATAACTTTATTTACTATTTCGAAAATCGTATTCCGAGTTAGATATAATCGAGCGCTCCACTATGTATGCACGTACTTCCTATAATTGCACACAAAGCACAATTTATATTAAACTTTGAACAACTTTTGAAATACACACATTCGTTGCTCGTGTAAACAAATAAACAAAATCCTTTGAAACCCATCTAATTCCATCTGGATCTGTTTGGGTGTTCTCATAATCATGCTGTTTTTTCGTAATTTATTGCCTCGCATCTTCTCTAGATGGTCGCTACTTTCGACTAGGCCAGACCGTCATCAAATCGACAAAATCAAATGGAAATGCATCTCAGGCTGCCAGGTCGGTCGATGGTCGTCTTAACACGACACATTCTTCAATGACTTGACGTTATTCTTCGAGAGGGTGTACTCATACCAATGGGTCGATAAAGGAACCCTCTAACAGGATATCGCCTGAAGTAGTTAATTCATTAATGGTTTGATTGGAACAATGCAAAACATTCACGAGTTTTCGGAAGTCAATTTCCGAGATGGTGGCTGTAGTCTCAAATGTTGATTAGAATGAACTTGAAAACTTGGAACCATGTAAACCAAAGGGAACTATTTTTTTTTTAAAGTACTGCTCCAAGTATTTCATCGTTTTTAGTGATGATTATAGTTTGCTCGACAGACGTTGAGTGCACTTCACAGATGCCGAGTGCTGACGGAGACGGTACGCCGACTAGTATACAGAAAATGAATGAATCTGAGTGCGATGGGTTATATAGCTGACCAGTTGAAAGATATAACGAGGCGCAGCCGAGTTCATAAAATTCTATATCATTATTACCATTAGAATAATATTATGATGAAATAATGCCGATGAAATGATTTTATCATTATAATCATAAGAATGATATTATAATGAAATTATAATATCCTCATAATTATTATTAACTGGCTAGTTTTATCAAGGGCAACGCCAATGCGGAGATATGTATTGTTTTGAAGAACGCCTGGAAATTGTGTTTGACGTTCTCAATACTACTCATCCAAGTTATCATAATTTACGGTGGAGTTGTTCCATACTCGGTCACTATATCAAGGAATATAATCATCCAGGTATAACTCACGGATATGTACACGAGGTCTAAATATCGTCAGAGAAAGCCGTTTATCACCTGATATACATCCGATACCGATAGTGATATATTGTTCAATATGGCAAGACGAAGGCAGATTTATATATATCGTTATAAAATCAATTCCCTATTATAGGCATGTCGTCTCTTATGGATATGGTGAATGTCCATCTGGAATCCTATTTATGCATCTTTTATTAACTCTGGTACGGGCTTGACGGAACGCAAATACGAATCTGTATATGACACAGATAAATATTTATTATAGGGCATATCATTAATAAATACCATATTTCTATAGCGCCTGAATCACCAACTATGTTCAGAGGCGCTTCACAATGGAAATGTGAAAGACAGCAAAACCCAGGATGAAAAAAGGGAAAAAAAAGAGTAGAAAATACGACTCGCATACAGACGAAAGTCGGAATTTAATACGATAAACAGGTATATAAAATAGCTACTCTTATTAACACGAACATGTATGTGGTAAGATGTTTCCTAAAAATTGTTGAAGTAATTGCCTTCCGGATATTGCACGGCAGATTATTCCATATATTGAATATACAGATGAATCCGTGTGAATATTAACATGGGCAAGATAAAAACGGTAAATTATATTTGACTATTTATTTTATCTGTACAGATTCCAGATAAAAGATTATTTTTCAGTGAGAGCTGCTCCTATACCTATCTCTGCCAAAAACTGTCATGATTGTTCTCTAATATATGGGGAAATACAACGATCTCCTTCTCATGCACACAATTGATTTATCAGGTATTCACGGTGTAACCTTGAGGTCTACCGACTTCCTGAGGGAATATTCATATTGTTGGAATAATTGATGAAGACATTGCGACAGTGGCCTGAGGACTGACGCACAAATACAAGGAACTACCAAAGGAAAAGAGCCTAACGAACCTGATATCTTCCATGAACAAAAAAACGTACAGTATGTTTTGCATAGATGTATTGGGTTTCCTTATTGATGCAGACGAGCATTCAAGTGAAATTATCTTGACGGCAAAAAGTTTATGTCAACATGTGATGCACTCCAAAACAATGAGTACATATTATTCAGGATCGATCCCACTTGACCATGAATTGAGCCGTTCAGACAGAGTTAGTTTCTTCTGCGTTAACTAGGAATAATTTCCGCTTGCAGCTTTCATTAATTAATCGTGCGTGTATCCTATAGATTCGGTAGTGGTTGAGACCTATATCTAAATAGCAATTGAATACAAAAAGCCGCCCACCCGCAACATTATTGGATTCTAGAGTGTTCAGTTCACGGCTGCCTAATAATGTATGCCCAAGGAACTTCCCTGAATACAATTATTATTCCTCTCACCACTAAGCATCAAACTGATTTTCCCCGAGTTTCTAACAAGTTCTAACGACAATTTAAAAATACCCTGTAACAAACATAATGTTGTAATGCTGCAATGTGGATTCTTTGTCTGTTCTAGAGGGTGCACCCACCAACAGAGCGAAAACACAAATTACAAAATCACCCTTCTTGAAAGAGGCTTTTATCAATGCTCCACATTATTTTATCATTGATCGGAAAAAATCTCGAAACATTGAGGATAGGCTTAACAGAAGGAAATAGTAACTGTCGTCTCTGCGTTTCCACACTTTCCTGATCTCTAGAAAACTGCTTGGCTACGCTCGTTGTCGGCAGGCTCCGGAGAGTCGCTGTAACTGCGAATATAATTTGGTCGACGTTCCCCTCCCATGAGAAGTGACGCGTTCGTTCGAACGGAAAGGAGTCCATCTGAGCGCAAAGTTAACGACAACAAACCGCAAGTATTCACGTTCGGTCGTATAATCTCTCAACCGGGGTCGAGTCCTAGTTTCGAGCAGTCAATGATGTGATAACTGCCATGGTCAATATTGACAGCGACAGTGAAATTCGAGATACTCCTAAAATCCCTATCTACGGGAAAACAAATGATCCCTCTTTTGCCCCCTTTTTTTCCCCAAGATAACATTCAGAAACACTGATTAGACTAAGGACATTGAAGGCTGCTAATTTAACATGCTCGTGCTCATTTCCTATCCCTCGAGGAAATTAGTAATTGGTCATTCACAGAAACAACTCATTTGAGAATAAACCTAGCACGGATGCTAAGAACTCAGTCATAGGCACTTCAGATTTCGTTAAAAGCTGTTTATAATCCTCTGTAGATCCGGCTGCGTGTTTATCTCAAGCGCAATTGGGGAGCGACATCTACTAACAATTATAAGCACTCACATTGACCAAAGTTGTTCTCAAGATTCCGGAGATGAATCCTTGCATGAAGTTGTTCGCTGACAATGGACAATTGCCTCTCATCTTGGTATAACGATATAATACATGGCTGTATTCATTATTTGTGTACTATTTTGTCAGCCATCTTAATGAATTAGACACAATGTTAAGCAAAGGATCCTTCAGGATGATTTGTTTGGTATGGGGACATGCAGATTACATCAAACTACCATCAGGAAAAAGTTATTACTATTTCGGATATCGTGTTTCGAGTTGCTAGATATAATCAAGCGCTCTACTTTGCATTCACGTACTTCCTAATTGCACACGAAGCACAATTTATAGTAAACTTTGAACAACCTTTGAAATACACACATTCGTTGCTCGTGTAAACAAATAAACACAATCCTTTGAAACCCATCCAATTCCATCTGGATCTTGGGCGTTTTCATATTCATGCCGTTTTTTCGTAACTTAATGCCTCGCATCTTCTCTAGATGATCACTACTTTCGACTAGGCCAGACCGTCATTAA
>JAUOBX010254073.1:0-11492 GCA_032360705.1 Eupentacta quinquesemita
AGACGATTTATAAAATATTTGTGTTGCATATCCTATGGCTCAACTCTCCTCAAGCACAGTGGCTCAACTCTCCTCCGCCCGGCCATTTTGAGAACTTGTTTGAGTTGCTGGTGAATCATTGGCATAAGCTTGAACAGAACTTCTTATCATAAAAGACATATACTATATGCTACTTTCTGCAAGTAACATCGTTAAAATGACTGCAGTCATATGAGTAATATTAAGATGCTTCTTGTACTGCTGGAATCCGCTTTTTAGTTGGTTTTGAGGCTTTTGGTTCGCTGCATGTTTAGGGAGCTGGCTTGCCGTGATTCCACCTAACTGGTAAGAGGTTGAGGCTATCTACTACAAATGACAGGTTCATGTGGGTGCACCCAACAACTAGAAAGTGTAGAAACAGAGGGTGGCTCAACTCTCCGTGTGGCTCGACTCTCCTCGATCTCTCCTGTGTACTTTTGCATTGGTTGACCCAAAGTAGCTTTGATATTACCTAGTGTGGGTATAGGCATGAGTCGACTATGCAGATAAAAAAAACCTGAACAAAGATTTTACCCATACTATATCAACTACTCAGTACCCTCAGGTCTCACTGATCGGATCAAGAGTGTTGCTGTAAAAAAAATAGTAAAATTAATTTGACTTCCCTAAGATTTCCTTGTCGATGTTGAGTAATCGCTGGTATAATCTGTGCAAAACTTGAGGAAACTTTCTGCAGAAGGACTTCCTAATAAGAATTAAGTTTGTTCCAACCTGAGTAGATTTCTCACAACGTACAATCCTTCCAGGCAATTTTTGTGCACTACACATGAACAAACTTTTGTTTCCAGGGTTTTACAGAGAGTAATGATCCATCATAAGTTGGATACATATGAGATGTTATCATTGCAACCGTACTTGAGACTGATCGTAAGTCTTCATGAGGCAGGGCCCAGCGATAACAGCATCTTGCATCCCCTAAATACAAAATACTTTTCTTCAACAGCTGACAACAAAGCATTATTTTGAGGAAGACGTTTTGGACCAGAAGAAAGAGGACGAGGAAAGGTTGCTCATACAGCTGGAGGTCAAAGAAAAAGAAGATAATGACAAGGAATCCACCTCCACGAAACCAGAGAGAAGGCGGACAGAATCTAAGACAAATGAGAGGAACATTGGATCCGCCAGCACACCAGCCAAGAAAGGTGGGTAGTATTGTGAATGAATAACCTTCCTTCATAGAGGATAATGACAAGGAAACCCCTGCTACCAAAACAGAGGGGAGGTGGACATAGGCCAAAACAAATGAGAGGAACATTGGATCAGCCAGCACACTAGTCAAGAAAGGTTGGTAGTACCAACTAATGATAATGACAAGGAAACCACTGCCACCTCCACCAAACCAGAGAGGGAGCAGACTCTTCATAGCGGATAATGACAAGGAAACCACTGCCACCTCCACCAAACCAGAGAGGAAGCAGACTCTTCATAGCAGATAAGGACAAGGAAACCACTGCCACCTCCACCAAACCATAGGAGCTCCTTCCTGTGCCAATCAGCAGAGCTTTGTCCAGTACCAACAAGAAGGTGGGCTGGTAGCAAGCCAAAAATATTGTAAACAGCTTTGTTGGTCATGTAGAAAAGAATAGTTCATGACAGTTAGGGTTGCTGTTTCCCAGCAAATGCAGGATATATTGTTGCCACACATTTACTCTGCTTCCAGGCTAGGATGATGAAACGTTGGATTACATGTATCCACTATATGGACAATCAATTTGTAATGGTTGATTCCAAGATATTATTAGCAGGCCCTCATCTTGTGAGCGTGACAATTTTGAAAAACGCATTGCCAACGACTGGTTGACTTCTAATTTGTGTTAGCCACTGGCAAATATGAATTGCAAAGAAAACCTATGACAGGGCAATACAGGACCAGTTATTTGCTGTGTTCTACTACCACAAGCTATCACAAATATATTGTTTCTTTTCTTATTTGGAGAATCAATCTTAACTGATTATCGTACTTTGTTCCTTGGCAGCGAGTCGTCTTAAAGCTGTATCCGCCAGTAGCAGGAAGAGCATACCATCCCCCACCGGCCCACCAACTCACACTGCCAACAGAGGTTAGTAGTTCATTCAGTTCAGTTCAGTTTAGTAAGGATGGGTCAGGAGGGTGAAATCCTCATAAGTGACCCTCTTGATGCCACAACAACCTGGAAGAAAGGGCCTACATAATTCTCCCACAATTCCCGAAAAACATGTTAATACCGTTCTTGATGGCATTGCCACTTCTGGATGAAATTGTTCTGAAAAAATTATTTTGAGAACAACATCTTCAAGGCTTTTCCACTCTTCACAAGAAAAAAACTTATCGTTCAACCTGCAACTTTTGCCACAGAGCTATCAGTAGTGACCCTCTATTTGTAGTAACATTGGGAGAATGAAAAAGATTCAAAAGGGATCCCATCTGGTCCATGGACAATTGTTAGAACCTTACCCAAATCACCCTACTTATTATCAGCTCCAACGAGGTCAGACCGAGACGCTTCAATAATTCTTCATATGGTAAATCTCCCAGACAGATAATCCAACCCAGTAGCCCACCACAAGTATTCTTCGCTCCAATGATGTAATGTTGCACAGCTAGTGCTCATTGGTGAAATACTTTCAAGGATCGGTTACACTGTTGCGATAACTATAACAAATATGATACAATTTTGGATGGAAGATCCAATTTGATCATGATGTCAAGTCAGGTTTTATCGCTCAGTTTATCAGATACAAAGTCCTTCTCTGTCCTCTGTTCTCTGGGCCTTCATTTGAGTAGACTTTCTCCAGACTTTTCCACATCATGCTGAAACTGTATGTACTAATGGGGGTAAAAGTGGGTAATGTGGATGACACATTTGATACAATTTTCAGATACACTTGCATTGCTGGCTCAATGTTCAGAAGAAACAAATTGGAGACATGGGCATTCAAGAATTTCAATTAAAAAAACCCTGGTAGGTGGTTATCGTTCATTTGTATAGCACATGTCAACAAATAGATATGTTGCACCTGAATCGGTGATGTGATTGGAACATCTCATGCAATTTACTTGGGGTTGTTCGGGAATCAGGAAACTTTGTTTTAATGAGATACTAGGAATCCTAGTACTGCCCAAAGTGTTGGTGGTTACTGTTCATTTGCACAAACTGTGAGCAAACATCAACATATAGATACGTCCCATCCCGAAAAATTTCAGATTGAAGAGTATGTGAATTAGGTTGAATAACCTCACAGCATATGTAAATATGGCATATCCTTGATGGATCTCGATCTTTCCGCAACATCTATTTGCTCGCATCTTCTGAATGATTGTTCACGAGGAAGTGAAACCTGATACCACAAGAGACTTGAGCTGATGCCTCATCCACCACAGCCTTGGGTCATGGATACCCTTATATATCGAACGAATGAGTAATAGACATACATCACATGCATTTGCTGTTCCAACACTATATTCCAGCTATCGATGGTATCACAGTGCTGGGGACTACACTACTAACTAATGTATACCAATCAAGCAAACAATGAACTGTTACTGCGCTAACGCCTGAAATATCCTGGAGACTACCTAAAGGGTTCTTCCTAATCAAGGATAATGTCATGGAGGGCTCAAAACTTATCATATCAGTCCAAACCTGACATTCATACGTTTTCCCATTACAGAGTTACATGCCTTCAAAGTTTGTACCAGGGTGATCGCGCAACACGAAAAGCATCCCATCATGCATTATTGATCGTTGTCATAGTTGAACAAATTTGCAAAAATATCTCGCTCTCCTTTCGAAATTGACGAATAGTTTTACTTCCAAGAACTAGTAGCCAGCAAGCGCATAAACTTCCGTTTGATGAGATGGTAGTTGCCAGTAGTTACTTCCATGAGGAAAATGAAGCTTTGTGAAATATACTTTATGATATGTTGAGGTATTAACCATTTAACTAAAATGATGAATTACATCAGAAATTGTACAACTTCAAATGTCACACATTATTGCGCAATCAGGATGATGGTCAAACTTTGAAGGTCAACAACTATGCAACGGAACATCGTATGGAGATGGGGTTTGAACTCCTAATATCAGTATTCAATCCTTTATGATATTAGTTTTGGTCATGACCATCCATGTAAAACCTTCTAATGTGTCGCAGGGACATGATAACATCAAACACACCTCGAATATAGGGATATTACGGTTGGCCTGTTAACCTGTCAGCAGATGTCCAGTTAAACGGTTGTACCATTTTAGGTGGCTTTAATTATCTCTGTCTTTGACTTTCCACCCAAAGCATCAAGTGGACAGGCAGGCAAGAAGGGTCAGTATTAGTACTGCAGCATCCATATCACTGCATCACTTGTTATTCAGTCCATTATTAGTGTTATGTTCATCATTTCTTCTCTGCCCTCATTTTGTTATGGGGACATTTTCACATGAACCATTTGAAATTTCTCTATCAATTGAGAAGGGGGAGGGAGTGGAGCATAGGGCATGATCCAGCATCTGCAAGTCAAGTTGTTCAACGGGAAAATAGTGATCAAGATAAAGTTCTACTGTTTTGATGTCAAATGAATTGTAACTTTGCCTGTGCATGTTGCTATTTCTTCCGGATTTATACATTTCAAAAGGGTAATTCATCCACTACTACCTGCTATTTGGCTTAGACTGAACCCCACTTCAATATTCTAAACCGGTAGCATTAAATTCTCTCGGATTAGAGTTCATCCCTGTTTTTCTGTAGTTTTCTATTCTCCTTTGTTGCTGTGGTCATTTGAGTCATGTCTTTCCATCACGGTTCTATATTATATCACGTAATGAACAAGCTTTGCACTGCATGTTCATTGGAGTGACATCAGTGGCTAACAATAGCACTATTGTTCATTACAGCACTATTGTATAATACATCACCTCTTTGTTGTTGTTTCTCCAACAGTTGTTCTATGTATGTTGTTGTATTTTATTTCTTTGCATCTCATCGAAGTGGTATCCTACCTTCGGGACCTAGCATGGTTATTCAATTATTCTCATAGTCAGGCTATCAGCTCGGCCTATGCTGTGTGCCGTATAGAAACCCAACGACTGGTGTGATGCCTTATTTCAACGCTAGTTAAGTATGGTGGTGATGATAATGAAGGTGGGAAATAACAATAGCATATCTGTGCTATGCACAAAATCTATTTTGTGATTAATTAAATCCAATATTTAACTCTGCACCTGGTCATATGTCCTTGTACATCTGACATTTACATAAAAGTCTGGGTTGGCCACCCTACGTCTCTCTCAGTCCGCCAGACAAGAGTGTCTGTCAAATAAATTATTGGCTATCCAAAATCACTCCAAATCATGATAATCAGTGTTCGTGCATGATTCCGTCGTTGTACAAAGAGTATCTGGGTTTTGTGTTTTTGGCTGATTCTGGTCTCCATCTTCAATACTTGACCCCGATTACGGAATCATAATACCTGATTTGTTATTCCTGGAGCTGATGGCAACTGTTGATGTCTGTAAACCAAATTTCATGATTACCAAAGATTTCTGTTTTGGTTTTAAAACTAATTTTGCTACCATTGCATCTCAACATATTGTATGGGCTTCGCTTTTATTACTATTCATTTGCACAGCTCTTTTGTTCATTGTTCATGTTGTTTATTATTTGAGATGTTCATCGTTCTTTCAGTTGTCATGTTTGTAGGTAGATGGGAGCATCTTAGCCATGGTGAAAATGGTCTTGGAAAATGAAAGATGATGTACAACCCTTACAAGGATATATAATGTCTCTTATATTTGCCTCGTTTGACAACTCATCTCTTGTTAATATTAAAAAATAGTGTGTGATCTGCATACCCAATGACTGGTTGATTGATTGAATGTATCGGGCCAGATATTCATACAAAGCAAAAAACACATGTAAGTATGATGTGTGAGATCGGTCGAGCACTGAACTGGTGAACGGAAGATTGCGTGTTTGACATGGCCAGCTAGTTCATACCTTGCGTCCTTGTACAAGGTACCTTCTCTCCATTGCCTCGTCCCACCCAGAGTCCACCAAGCATCATTTGGAACTTACCATAAGATATTCACAAAAGTATTGGGAAAAAGTTGGGATCAAAATAATATCTATATAAAACAAGCTTATATCTCACAGACATATCTTCACTTTCGTCAAATGAGGCAAGGTAATTCCACAATTTGATATGGAGTGGGTGGTCTGTCTAATCGATATCAGCTTTGTATAAAAACATGCATTTGCCAAACTCTCGAGATACAGCGCATGGCTTGAAGCTTGCTCTGGATATGTAAGAATGATGATCTTAGGGAGGGTATTTGTTACTGAACTGTACGTGCAAATAATGGGAACATGAGTGTATGAGGTGGCGGAGCAGTCTAGCAGATATGCTTGGTGAAACTTTATTACTTCTGCCAGCAAAACACAAATACAAAATAACCAGTGTGTAAAAACAATGAATAAAAATAACCAGAAATGAGACATCTCACCTGCAAGTATAGTGAGGGGTCCTGAATTATATTTCCGGGAGGCGTTTCAGCGGCCGGGATTTTATGGTTTTGGGTCTGTAGCTGCCATCTCCGCCGCCGACGTTGCGACTTAGGGTGTTAGCGCAATAACTCTCTAACGCTTTGAAAAACATGACAGTCATTCCAAAGTCATCCAAGGTCAAATTTGTGTGATATATGCGATCTCCTAACTTTGTCACATTTGAATGAAACTTAGTGGGTATGGACTCCAGTTAGTGCTGAACAACATTAGTCATTTCAAGATCATCCAAGGCCAACCAGACATGGTTTGTGCAATTTTTCTCAACATTGAAAGTCAATAATCATAATTATTCCAGGGATATTCTCGTGGTCTATTCACCGCCTGCACATGTCTAGTTACCCTGTGTGGCTTGGATTTTTCCCAAGATCCCCACATATTACGCTATAGCCTGAGCTCACAAATTGTTGACCCATTTATATGATGGGGATATAAGATTGACACTGTATAATGATGCTGGAATGGGGAGGGGGGGATACACAAGCCAACGCTAATAATTATATCTTCCAGCAGAATGCTAACTCACTGTGAAATGTTAATTGGGTAAAAATCACTTTTCCCCTCGCTCAATATCCATTCAGCTGCCACGAAGCTTGCCAGAGCCAAGAAGACTGAAGCTGTCAATGGCACGCCCACCACACCTCCCACCAGAATACCGTCCAAGGCTGGCAAGAAGTCACCGGCACCCGAACTCAACAACAACACCAAACCAGCAATCAGGTTAGTAGAATGTACAGAGCAGTGCTTTCTAATCATGAGACATACATACCCTTCACCCTCCAATCTCTTCAGCATCTAACCAGTTATAGACTTCCATTGAAATAATAATCCATGTATCATTTCAAAACTGTAACAACTTCATATCAGATCTAACGCCAGGATTCCAACAATTAGTGATCAGGCCATTAGTATACCAACTTAGCACCCTCTGTCCTAAAGGCCAAATGGTCACGTAGAATTCACCTATAATTCTAATACCTAATGTTTATCGCTTTAGGAGAAATCTATACCTCAAACAGAACTTTTGCCAATCTGTGTGTAGAAATATCAGAACAGTGTATTATATTTGATATGCTAATGATCAATGTCAAAGGTCACGCAGGATGCATGTGGAGACCGGATTGCATGGACAGTGTACACAGCAATAGAGATATCTTTTGTTTTGGCCCAGGGTTATCTCCCGAAACTCCCCAGAGGATATTATGATTTTTTTCACCACATAGCATCACTTATATTTCACCCATACTTGAGGGCGATAACCTAGCTGAAAATTGGGTAAATTCCTAATAAGTTCCTAATGAGTTATGGCGGTTTCAAAATGCCCCATAACATTGAATCTATGTGTAGAATTTTGTCTGGTCCTGAATGTTCAGCCGCTGTGACCATGCGCATTTATGTCAGTGAACTGGCTTACCATAATTGTACAATAGCCGAGTAACATCACAAGAGGAATCTGATGGACCTGTATTACACAATGTTGAACATGTACTTTTTAATTTCATGTACCAAGAAAAACTTGCTCGAATTCTGATATGTAATTGCTCATGAAGATTCAATTCATTCCATTAGTATTCCTGCTACCAAGATGTGAAGTGATGACATTGGCTGTGTGAGGTTCACAATTTAACACTTCAGGAGCTGACTGCTTAACATTTGCAGATCCAAGTGGAGGAAAAAAAAGCAATTTTAAATTGGGCCATGTGATTGGAGAGCAGCATCCTTTTGCCATCAATTATTTGACCATTCTTCTCTTCCTTTTCATTTCTATTTCATCATATCAATCCTACCATGTCATAAGCAATCTGAAATCAGGCCATGTACTTCAAGGGCACCCTTTAGCAATCAATCATTTTACAATTTTCTCTCTCTTTTATTTCCATCTCACCATATTCATCCTTCCATGTATTCACGCACCCATATATACGCACATCATCTACCAATATATCACAAACGCTACCAACCAATGCTTTGCTAGACGGAGGGCAGACTCCGACGGGTACCTCGCTGCAGCTTCACGCACTGCCCGGGCAGAAAGGTCATTAAATCTTCATCAATGTTCATCAATATTCATTTCTCATGCATGTCTACCCAGGGGAGCCTTCCAATCTCACCATGGCAATTGGAAGGGTTAACTAGCTATTCACCAATTATATGGTGAGCAGGGCCAGGCTATATTTTGCCTACCAAAAAGGCACTCAATGAAATTGGCAGGGCACCAAGGCCAAATCTGAGGAATTGTATTGCCTTCAATGTTTTCTTTTTCAAATGGCCTCAAAGACAGTAAAATATTGTAGGGCATCAAAATCTGCTAAGAAGTCAATGGCCACTGTGGCCTTGACCCACACTCCCATATAGTTTGCACATGTGCTGGAGTTTTAATGTGTTTCGAGCCTGAATTGGCTGAGGTGAGATGATGTTCCATAACATTTTCATTTGAAATCCATTCCTGCATGTTAAACAAATTCACTGCCATTCATTGCTGCATGCTTGCTAACATAGTGATACCTGGAAACCACCATGGTTGTTCCTCCTCCTCACAGTCACCTCAAAACTCAAGTAGGCTGCTGTTACTTCAAGTGGGTACTTGAGTGCTCTCAAGCGTGACTGTCACATTGCATTTTGGACAGAGGCAGCCCTTCCTCTGGGTGTGAAAAATACACTGGTGAAAGGATCAACCAGCCATCCACCATAAGTATATGGTAACCACTCACGCTCTCATACAGACTCCACATGTGCTGTCGTTAATGTGTTATTGTCCTGATGACACAGGTAATGCTTGATCACTGCAGTTTGCTAAGGTGAGATATGAAGGCACTCCTTTGCTAATTTTCAATCACCTTTCCATCCTTATTCATTCCTGCATGGTAGTAACATTAATTGACATCCATCAGCATGTTTACTAACATAGTAATTCTTGGAAACACCTTGGTTGTTCAGGCCTCTAGGGTTCTCAATAGGGTATTTGTGTGCTCTCAAGCGTGACTGTAACATCACATTTGGAGAATAGTCGCCGTTCCCATAGGTGTGAAAATCACACTGGTGAAAGGATCAACCAGCCATCATCCACCCTAATTATATGGTAATCACCCAAGGTCTCATACAGACTGTGATATGATCTTAATGACACAGGTAATGCTGCATCACTGCAGTTGGCCGAGGTAATATTCGAAGGCACCCCTATTTCAACCTCTGATAACATTTTCATCCTAATACAATCTTGCATGGTAGAAACGTTCATTAACATCCATCCTCACCTTTACTAACATAGTGACCCACCTTGGTTGTTTCCCTCTCACTGTGATACCAGAACCTAAATAGGTTGCTGTTTTCTCTAGAGGTCTGTTGTGTGCTCCCGAGTGTGACTGTCACATCGCATTCGGGACAATAGCCACATATCCTCTCGGTGTGATAATTGTGATGGTGACATGAATAACCAGCCATCCACCTTAATTATATGGTAATCAGCCACGCTTCCATACAGACTGCACATGTATTGTCATTATAAATGTGTTACGGTCCTGATGACACAGGTATTGATTTACTTTGTTGGCTCAGGTAAGATTTGGAAGCACCCCTATCACATGGTTCTATAACGTTGTTGCATGTAAACACATCCATTCCCGCATGTCTACTAACATATTAACCCTTGGGAAATCTTCTTAGTTGCTAATACAACATTACCTTATTATTGAAATATTGGAATATATATTATTGAAATACTCAAATCTTCACCATTGCAAGGAGTGCTCATATACATTGGGTCCCCTGCCCATCAGGTACCTTAGGAGTGAAAACCGAGATATTACCTCACTGGACAAGCAGCGGGAAGCACCTGACCTAGTATGTATAAAGAAGGCCTTAGAGCCACGATCTCTCAAACCAGGGCATTCAGGAATATTACCTACTGTCATTGTGCCTGGTGGTCCATACAGACATCATTGAAGGAGAGAACAATCTGATGTTCAAACATTGAATTACCTCATAGGAGATTACAGTAATTATGTTCTATTCACCAGCAGGTTAAAGAAGAAAGAATCTTCCATTCCGTCTAGTACTTCCATTCCTACAAGTTCTGATGTCAGGAGATCATCCTTGGGTAACCTAGCTCACGGTAAGACAACCTCGAGGCCTACATTCACTGTGTGGAAAGGAATTATAACTGGTTATGATGATGATACCAAGAACCAGCTTGTCAGCTACTTCCATATGAGGCAATGAGCGTGACTTGCAATCACTTGCATACATGAGTTTGCTGGTAGAGCAAGACGTGCGATCACATTTGGATCGTTTAGAATTCGGATGCACCCCTTGTCTGATAGGAATCTGCAACACGCTCTAGAATGTTACTACAGCTTATAAACGTGTGCCCCCAATTGAACTGTGCGCGTTGTTGTATAGCTACACAGGATATGCATTCTGCACCTGCTAGTTCTCACACAGCAGATACTCTGGCCTTTGTTTACAAGAAAACTCCCTTGAAAAGATGTGGTCTCATCAGCTGAAACAAGATCTCACTCCAGGAATGGAATCTGTCTCCTGTGGGGAACTGTATGGAAAATTTCTATAAGCACTGCCACACACTGTCTTAAAGTTGAAACATATATGTGCGGATGTGGGATGCGGCAAAACACACGAACATTGTTTTTACACGAACACAATTGTGGAAAGTGTCCGAATAGGCTGTATTAGAGAAACAGAGATAAGAACAGATTCCAAACTGGCAGAAATTCATTTGAATAGGATTGAAAGGAGCATTGTGTAAGCGAAGTTGCCAAACGTACCAATGCAGCTTTATTACAGCATACCGCAAATGAGTTATGTGGAATACAATAATAAATAATGATAGTGCATTTGTATAGCGCGATCTATCTATGTAGAACATATTCCGACGCGCTGAGGGAAAGAATACACGAAGAGAT
>JAUOBX010254184.1:0-11491 GCA_032360705.1 Eupentacta quinquesemita
ACTCAAGACTCATATGCGCAGAATTACGTAATACAGTATCGGCGGTTTGCCTGAACAACGTTTATGTAGGCTACGTATCAATCGACCATTATATATTATATATATATATATAATTACATATATAAATTGTGAGAAGATCGGGAATGTATATATATATATGTAATTATATATACAAAGGGGTATAGCCCCCTCTATTCGTAAGGGATTCGCACTGCCATCGTCCGCGGAACAGCCCACACACTTGGCGGTCGGTTCGCTTCACACCCAGGCTGCCAGGCATACGCAGCAGAGTCGGGTTCTGCATGTCGCCACGAGGTATCTGGGTAGCCTATCCATCGATGATGGATCGTTATTCCTGGGACTCCATCAGTACGTCAACCCGGCAGTTCTACCCTCCGCGAAGGCGAGCTCAAATCTCAGCGTTTGACCTTTGACGGGCGATTGTTGATACCTTCCCTGAATAAAATAGAGATCATGCAGGGCGCCCTTTGTGTGGGAATCCCGACCGGTTTCACGCACGCAACCGCAGCTGGCAGTTCTAGCCTAAGCATTCTAGGTATGTGACGTTCACCACGGTAGGCAGTGTAAATATCTGGGACTAGGTGCTGCAGTAGGCCTGCAGTAGGCACAATAACTGGAATAGACCATCAAGCTTGTCCTGAACTATTCATTGACAGGTTGCCTGTATTCTTGTGCTCGCCGATTGACAGTCTGACATTCCCATGTAATGAAACATATCAAGTAGAGTCGAGAGAGATAGGGCTAGCCATTGGCCATATCGCCATAGAGTTTGTGACGGGTCCAGATGGCCCTCCGCCTATCTACAAGAAAACTCCCGCTGTGATACGCCATTGGGTAACTTACTCGACAGAAAACTGATGACACCGGTTGACGATTGAGTCATTGGATTCCCAAATTCAGTTCATATAGCGCTCTGAATTGTTACGTAGGACTATGCCTTACGTGATAACGCTGAATGTCGAGAGTTTTGACGCGGGTAATCTTCGAAAGTCTATGCAGTGTTTCAAAATTAAACAGCGTCCCCAAATTCAGTTGACAAAGCTGTGAAAAGCAGTTTCAGCAAGGACCCAATTAGGCTCCAGACGTAGGCCTTCAAATTGTCGAATTCTGTGCATGGCTGTATTGAGTCGTTTAAATTTAGCAATACAGCTGTATTTTGTTTGCAGTGAATCAGTTGAATCATATATCGAATATGCCTACTAAATTGTCAGCGATTGGGAGTCAGGATTAACATCTTATAACGTAGGCCCATATACCTTCACCGTATCACGGCCGGATTTATTATATTGAGAATCGTCAGAAATGCGTTATAGAATATATTAGATATGGGTCTAGAGTCTAGACACTACGGTACTCCCAATTTTACCCGGTCATACATAGTAGGCCTATACCCAGTTGATGTTCTTGTAAATTGTCTCTATACATTCCGCCTCTCCTCGGCTGCAGTGCTCTTGTTTTATCGCGACCATTCCTCTCATTCCGTTTATTTATTTACTGGGGCCGAAATTCTATCCCCAGGCTGCTGTGACGAGGTCTCGGAGAGGAAGTTTAACGACGTGTACAGTAGGCCTATATACATGTGATTTCGTACTGCAACGACTGCGACACGAACTTCGGCAACATCGTTGTTGTGTATAAACTAGTTCCCTGGTATAACGTGGATAGCTTGTAGGCCTATTTGCGGCCCAATACCCCCCTGTCCAAGGACATTCTAGAGGCGCCTAATGCTCCCCCAAATTAAAAACTGTAATAGAAAGGAACATAGTAGTATCTGGGATCTGCCGTCTCACTCTCAACAGGGTGGTTCAAGATCAAGTTTCATCAAAGTTATCTAGAATTACCTCCAATTCTCCTAATAGACTACCGTCTGTTTCCTGTTTCGTACTTCGAGAGGTTCCCCGATGAAATGTAGCCCATTAATGTGTAAAACTATAGCTATTGTACAGTGTCCATGTGGTATCGTGATGTGGGCATGTACCGGTATCTGCTTCCCCCTAGTATTTAGGCCTTAAGGGTTCCACAAGGTTCGTCATATTCAGAGCTAATATTATAGATGATCGAAACTTATTCATATCAGTCCAAACCCGAGGTTCATACGTCATTCCGTTACAGAGTTACAGTCCTCCCAAATTTGTGCCATGGTCACTTATTGTTGCAGATATCTTTTGTCTTCACTCCAAAATACTAATAGCCAGCGATGCTAACCTCCGTTTGATGCTATGCGTTTGGTGCTATTAGTTACTTTCATAAATCAGTATGATAGTCAAACTACAAATCGTAGTTTTCAATTCTCTGTAATTTTAGCATTGATCATGACGATCGTTGTGGAGTCCTTTGAGTAGAATTTATTTTTTTACCTCTGACGATAGTAGTACTGTGATAGACGACTATTTTGGGATATTTGAGATGTGGTAACTGTGATTACTGTGTTCACTCCAACAACAAGGAACAACAACTTCTTAAGTTCTTCTTGTGAGATTCTCATTTCTCATGAATTCTTGTGAGACTCTCATAAGAGTTTTGTGGGAAACGCGCAAAATCTCACAACTTGCTCGTGAAAATGATATTTTTTGTGAGAATGTTGTCATGAACGAGAAATTTATTTGAAATGTGTGAGAAATTTATTTCAAATGAGTGAGAAATTTGTGATAATTGTACCGAATCCTCACAATATCATGAGTTTGTCATGTGAGATTCGTGTCATAATAAGGATGGTTCCAATGTGTTGGATTTTTCGTTGATGTCTAGTATCGCTCGTTCAGACCCTAAGGTTTCGAAGCCCGCGCTAATCCTGCGATATAGGCCTTGACTAACTTCTGACTCTGACGACGCTACAACGGCAGCGGATTTACTGTACGTATAACTACACCTGGCTCATTGTTCCTTCTCATGCATCGCTTTATTGAAAGGCAGCGACGATTATATTATAACCAATCGTATTTATGATCTGTCTTGATGCCATTACCACGTGTATGCGCCTAATTCATCTACAACGACACAATAAAACCATATATAAACGTCAGATGACGTGCTGGCTAGGCCAGGTTGCCTATCGCACCTAACTTGCGGTATAAGGTGAGCCTATCCATCATCCAGTTATCACAGTTCCATAGCATACCCGACCATCACCGTAATGTACGTAAACTGGCCAATGCAATTACAATGTCTTCGGAGAGGGAATGAGGCCTTAAATTCCTTCCTAGGGATGAAGTTATAAACGGGAGACATAAAATAGCGGATAGGTTCAAGGAGGCGCGAAAAGTGCAGACGAAGCTGGGAGTATTTTTAAAATATGTTATGTCGTAACCCGTAGAATAAACTCAAGGGCATAAGTTAAAGCAACAGTAGGCCTATCTACGTGATTATCGACCAGACAAACAAATGTTGGTAAACAATTGAAGTGTTGTTGCAGCCAAAACGTGAGAGTGGGATTGTTTAAAAGAAATGGCCCGATGGCAATATGGTTCCGACAATTTGTGTTTTTTTTCTGAGAGTATGGCTCAAGTTTCCCAGGGTTCGGATGTTCGAGAGACGGAATGACAAATTCAGCTACCTACTTTGCTAAAATCACATTTTACAGTAAATTCAAGGGTATTAACAGCGTCATTGTGACGTCATCATTGTGACGTCATCATTTGAGCGGCGACAATTTTGGATTATGGGCAGCAGACGACTAGGTGGAAAGGCATCGGCTAATTTCTCATTAGTTCGAGATCAGACTGTTGCAGTATCGAGACATTCAAGGTCTTGATTCACCTATAGGCTATACCGAGTTCGATTTTGAGGAATCGAACTTCCATCTGTCCGTTGGCGGGGTAAGGCCACCGAGTAGGTAAACAATGACTTTCAGGGCAGTCGGGAATCAACGAACTATGAAGTAATTACTGATCAAACGGTTGCCGGCTCGAGGGACATTCATTTTTTACACATCAAGGGAGTTCAACCGGATACATTCAAATAAAATCTATACATTCGAATTAAGTGTCGGATCATATCGATTAACTGACTCCTGTGGGATATTGGTGATAAGCCTGGTAGTAGGCCTATACGGCTATACGACGCAGAAGGCACGGGGGAAATGTTATCAGTGTCAGTCCCCACAGAGAATTGGAACTCTAGATAGGCCTAACTGAAACGGGTACTGGAACATTGTAGTTAATAGGGTTTATAGATCAAGCAGCACATGGATCAAGTAACTACAAAAATACGAGGGAATCACGTATTGGAAAAGGCGTATGAATGACAACATAAGAGCTCGAAGAAACAAACATAACAAAAGTACATACAAGTGAGACAACACGGTCATGATTATATAGAACGTTATTGTGAACTAGACCAGTAAATGTCATATGACATTTCCCTGACTAGACGAGGTGATCTGTCGGCGAATCAGGGAATACTGTTCTTTCCTGACAGCCTACATTGGTGCAAACAACCGGCAACACGTAGCCTATACTTTGTGATTACTGCATGAACTTCATTTCAATAGACCTAGCCTAGGCCCGCCTAGCCAGTCACCTGTACGTCTCTCCGGGAGTATAGGAAATAAAACATAAGTGGGTGGGCCATGGGCGCGTTGAAATCTGCGTACCTGATTGTTGAGAACGCATGTTACGATGTGACCATATCGTGATGTGCATGTATGTTTGGTGTATATGCCTATAACATACTTGCGTATACTATAGGCCTATACTATAGGCTATAGCATGGCATATGTACAATACAACATGTTAACGTGCAGATCACGTCCCACAACTGATGAATATAACAGTATCATCGAGGTCTCAACTCTGACAGCATGGGTTGGAACTTCATATAGACTGGCCTTGGCACTAGCAAATACCTGCCCACACGGTACTTCATAGCTGAGGCTACTTAGAAGTGGCCAATGTCACAGCTCCCTGGAGGATGCGGCGTCTTGTCGGGAAGGATACTATTAATTAATCGCCTATAATATTATTTAGATCCCTCTTAGACTACATGGAAACCTTCTTCAGCAGACTTCAATACCGTGGAAAGAACACTAAAACTGTTTCAATTATGAATGCTAGGTTCAATTTCTATAGAATGAGCCAGTATTAGTTGAGTTATTCAAAACTAATCAAATCGGAACTAAATTACCTGTCTGTACATGGATGACATTCAGCCCATTCATCAGTTTAAAATGTTTAATATTGGCAATACTCTGAGATAATCGAATACTCATGGTTTAGACAAACGCGCTGCTGTTTGAAATCAGGATTAGGATTCTCACCGAAAATAGTAGATTCTGGAACAAAAATTTTATCAAGTGCTTTCTATTTGTGACATGCTATCTGGGACAGTGAACTTAGTCCAAGTATGCCTAAAATTTGGCGTCGAATAAGAATTATCTGAATGATTGACTGAATTCAAATTTATAGTACTAGGACCATGATATTCCATAAAATTGAATGGGTAATTTACACCGTGAAACATGATGCGGAGATTATTATCATATCTAGGGTAAAATACATTTGAGACAAACATTTGGGGGAAACGTTCGGGGGACGTGCCCCCTCATTCTCAGTCCTTATAACTACGGGACAGCTGGCTTTGTTAGCAACTTAGCGCTAAGAAGCCAGGGTGGGATCTGCCTCCTTGGGGATTTTTCTTGAGATGGAATTCTAAAATTGAAGAGGGATTCTCTATCGACATTATGCGAATTTCGGCTGAGGTATGAACTGCGATTTGATCAAATGGGAGGGCATCCATCAATATTGCGTGATGGTCAATCCCTCCCTTCCCACTGCCTGTTTAATACTGGTTGTTGAGCCTATTCCTATTGGCCTTTACAGTTAGCATAGGCTAGGCTAATCCATCAGGGTATGCCATGTGGTTACAGTCAGCGGTGCATATACTGGTCTTATTCTGCACGTACATGGAATGAATGTCTGGTGGACCACTCAGTTTGCAGTCCAGATATATACAGGTTTGTCATCTTTGGCCCCGCGGCGACGGCGGCGGGAACTGACGGCGAGGTTACCACTGAACTACACTTCGCTTAGCAAGACTAACAAACTAACTGTCAAGCGCTAAATCATCACAGAAGACGGCTCGCCGATTCTCAAACGTTTTGTCGACCCGCGCCCGTAAATCGTCCCCAGGGTGCAATATTCAAATTGACCTATACAACATCCAACTACTGTTGAACGTGATCACGAGTACTCTGTACTGAGAGGAGTAAGTTAACGGGAGGCAATCGGCAGGCGAGACTGGCGCTGTCGGGACCAATAATCGTCAGCTTACCGCTCTCTGTAGTATGTACTGATAGCTCCGAGATCGTCCGAGAGGCTACTCAGTAGGCCTACATGAAAGTGTCGTGTCTTGCATACCGCTTAAACGTATGTCGATACCCAGTTTGGTTTAGTTAGTTAGGTGTTTACTTTACAGTGTATACCACTGTCAACTTATTGCCTCAATGAAGGCGCCCTATGACGCTCACAATGAAGCTATGATATGTATGCCACACACACATGTTGTTACTTGAGCCATACGGATTGAACCATGGAATTCCATGCATGTTATAGGAATGTACCTTCTTGTTTGATTTGTCAAAATTTATATATAATAAAATACATACGGTTGCGATGTTTTCGTCTTTCGAATCTATGAAATCGTTCGCAAAATCCTGCAACACTGTACAACTATATAGGAACTACTTATGTTGCTAAATATACACAATAGTAGTAGCTGCAAATGATGTGGTATTGTTCGCATATTTGGAAAACAAGTATAGTTGTATTAAATGTATAAATTTAGTTGATGAACTAGCGAAAAGATGAAACGTTCTTGAACGCAGAAAGCAGTTATTATCGAATGACAGACAAGAACAGTCCGGGAATTGACCAAATTTCATTTGCCACCCAGGAGAGTTGACTTGCACATCTTGTATCTATACCAATACTGCATATAGATGGTCTACACGACTATGTTGTAATCAATACATACCATGGAGGTTGGATATGCATCAGGGGTTTGAGGTGTGACGTTGTATCAGACACTTTCACTTAGTCCTACACCTATAGGACTCCACATAACTGAATGATAGGCTACACGAGGTACGTTGAACCGTATACAGCTACACATGATTTCAAAGGGTTTTACAAGGATTTACAAAATCAAGGCTAATTTTATTGGGGTTGAAAACGAATCATATCAGTCTGCAACCCGCCATTCATATGACGTTCTGTTATAGAGTCACATGTCTCCAAAGGTTGTGCCATGGTGATTGCGCAAGAACTAATAGTGAGCAAGAATAACTTCCGTTTGATGAGATATTGGGTGCCAGTAGTTACTTTCATAAGGAGAACAAAGGAAATTTTTCTGATATGTTGAGGTATGTACCATAAACTGAAACAATTGAATACATGATCAATTGTCTGAGTTGTACAACTGCAATGTCACACATTATTGTGCAGTCGTTATGATGGTAAAACTTTGAAGGTCAATATTCACTGCAACGGAAAATCTTACGAAGGTGGGGTTTAGATCACTATAATTTCAGTTTGTAACGAGTCCTCCTCCATAATAAGCTTTGAACATCCTTGTGAAAACCTTTAATAGATGTACCGATAAGTACTACAGGACCTAATACTATTCTTCTACAGAAAGTATATTGGTACGTCTCGCATTAATTATTCATGACTTATCGACTGACAGTATAACGCATAAGGTTACCCTATCAATGTGGAGCCTATTGATAAATAGTAGGCCTAGCGTTATCCCCTATTTGCTCCCCATTAATGCCGGCAATCCCTGTGGGGTAATCCGAATTCCATTAATAGGGCAATGAATAACTGTGTGATGTGATGCGAGCTGACATCTCGAGTGTTCTATGGCTGGTGTTACTCTGATCATAGAATGGGTGATAAATGAACGACACGCCACGAGCTGACAAGTATCGTCAATGGAATAGACAAACGTTTCTCTATATACTTCATGACAATCGAGTGAGAGCATGGCGGAGCATTGGAAAATTAAACAGTGAACACTGCGTGTCGTGACGACTAGGCCTACCTACCTGGCTGGCTATAGGGCTAACTCAGGCCTATCTGTAGGCCCAACCAGTTCCTAGGAAACACACATAAAATATGCGATGGCACATGCAGCAACAAATACAGATAGCTCCACGGTTGGACCTTTTGGATTCGCAGAATACATATTTTGGTGGCCTGGTGGCTGGGTTGTTTATATTTCTAGTGTTAACGAGCTCTCCGACCAAACCTGATGGCATGTAGTAACCAGTTTCTGCACTCGAAGCATTGTATTGGCTATAGGATAGGGCATATAGTGATGTAGTCGTTATTTGTGTGGAAATCACTCAAACGTGTGTATTAAACGATTGTGTTTGAAACTAGCCTATTCACATATGTATACCATAGTTGTGAGTATCGTGCTCGCAGCTTTGAAAGAGAAGTTCACTGAGTTTTGAACCCTATCCTTTGATATCTCAAATTTATGTACGAATGATGGGTCGATGAATTCAAGATAAGCACAGGTCATTAGACCTTCATCAAGAGTTTTGAACCCTACCCTTTGATATATCAGATTCCTGTACGAATGATGGGTCAATGAATTCAAGATAAGCACAGGTCATTAGACCTTCATCAAGCAGAAAGACAGTAAGAAGTTTCAGGGGAAATTCCCGGTTGCTACAGCGATCAGAATCCTAACGTGCATATGCTATCCTAACTCATGACATGACATCCCGTCTGTGATGATCGATAGACTTGCGTGACGATGATTTGACAGTTTGCTTCGATTTAGTCAACGACAATCAACGCTTCCTTTCCGCGTTAATTGGTTTCAACAGCGGCGCATTAATCTATTAGACCCTGGTGGGATTCCCGAAAAGATTGTATGCTTTGGAGCTGATGGCGATAATTCGTCAATTATCGCTCAACAGGAACTGTTCGCCAAATCCATTATGGAAGGCGCCTCCTCCACAGCGGTTGTCATGGAACCCGTTCTGGCCACGAACAAGTTCTGCCGGATATTTGTCGGTTCGTGTTGGTTGGTTCCATTTGACGCAGAAACAATAAGATATAATAATTATAGTTGTCGGATTGTGTCATCCATACACACATGCACCCCAACCCCTCTCTCAAACACATCCACATCCGCACATACGTACACAAGACACTTGCTAGAAACCAGCACGCAGTACAGGCATTATACAGACAGGCAGACACACATTTCTTTAGCGACGATCGAGTGACCGGCACTCGGGCATGCAGGTGTATCTAATCAAGCATCTCTTGCTGTGCCAATTGGCTGCATATTTGATAACTCTATTTATAAAGTAGAGACTCAGACAACCGAACCACAGTTCATTCATCGCATATTGAGCCTACTTAGGCTAAGCATGCAGACTGAACTACATTATAGTCAAATAGGCATAGGCTAAGGTCTACGTTGAAAACTAAGGGCTCTCGGATCCTCGTATTGAAGAGACGAATGAGGGTATCACACGAACTTATTTAAGGTAGGCCTACCGGTTACCTGGTAACGGTAACGCACCTTGGAAGACGCGAACTGATGAATATGAGAACATCAGTTTCAATATGGTTTTTAGCATTTCGGAAGAAAAGTTCCAAATCTCTCAATTGACAACGGTTTTAATTTTTGAAAGAACGGAGTGCGAAAACTACATACTGACCGAAATATGCCAATTTTACCGCTCATTGGGAAACTTTTCGATAGACTGGAGACATATATATTTACAGAAATCTGGGAGGGAAATATAACTGAAACAAAAGCAATAAAACATGCGATAACGGAAGCACAAAATCACAACTTTTCAATAGTCTGAACTCTGAAGACATATATATTTACAGTTATCTGGGAGGAAAATATAACTGAATCAAAAGCAGATAAAACATGCGATAACGGAAGCACAAAATCACAACTGAGGTGTTAGCTATTTTCAACAAGATGTGACCGGCGTTTTCCCGAATTGTGAATATACTCAATATGGTTTATTCGTCACACCGCATGTGAATTTCAATGTCATTACTACGACATACTGATTAGTGATTCTTGACCAACTAATAGTAAAGCTATGCTATCACAACAATGTTGTCTATCGGCTATGTAGTCAGGTAGTGAGTAGACAAGGTAGAGCAAACTGCAGGATGTTATTTGTGGGCTGCCTCACTGCCTGCCATGTGCCATGAATCCATGATCTACTTTCACTAATTGTGTCTGTCGCAGATGAAAATGGTGCTTTGTAGATTGCCGAAGTACAGTATGACACTTTTCTAATTACGCAGACCTACAGGCTATATGCATGATAGGCAGCGACTTTGGCCGCAGACCCGTTGGCGAGAAAATGAAGAATTTTCGCAGTCCCCTCTCAAATTATCACCAGTAATACGGATACCGATACCCCAATGGGCGGATCGAATCGTGACAGGCAACGACAATTTGTCATTCTCCGCGGTGTGTCGCAATGAGACATCTCGATATAAGGCGGAGATCAAAGGCCGATCGCCCTTCGCCGCTACTGTCAACATGTCGGGTCCAATCAACATCAAATTTCAACGTGAACGAGTCTACAAGCCACTAAGCCATCAAGACTACATGAAAAGTTAGAAAGCTCGTCAAAACGGAACGACAGAGCAACACCATTTAAATCACGCACATTCTTCCGCTCGCAGTGTTCCTCGAACGGAACAGAGATTGATGTGAATGTGAAACTGAGATAACATAGAAATACAAAGAAACAGGAGACATAGTCTACCCATTTGACCTAATGATAACAGGGTATACCGGTGTGTTGTTTGTGAAAAAATCTTCCGAAATCAAACCCCTGTCTTCACAGCCCCAAAACATGACTCATACATGCTCGTGCGAGCATACTCGTATATTGTGTAGAGGAATAACTAGAGCTATTAACCCGAGCCTGACGGGCATACGTTTCCGTTACATAGTTTGACGTGTGTATTGATCACCATGTCTCCATCCACTATTCATTCTTGCCCTACCTGAATAAACCTGAAAATGGTTAGGAATTCACAATGGAGGCAATATAGCAATATCGAAAGACAGACAGACAGACAGGCAGACAGACCGGCAGGCAGTGATGTACACTCAGGACAGTGTAGAGATCAGGTATAGTCCAGAATAGGCCAACAGGAAGTGGGACTGTGGTGTTGACTTCAGTTCGAAATTAACATATCGTGTTACTCTTGTTAGAAACTGGTTCCACTCCCACGACTCGTCTCGGACAACCTACAGGATGAATAGTCCTGACATATCATAGTTATGGACTTATGGTCACCCGGTATACGTAAAGTAAGATTATATATAATATAGTAAGATATATATATACATACAATACATAAATGCCTATAACATATTATATATATATATATATATATACAATACATAAATGCCTATAACATATTATATATATATATATATATATATAATGAGATGAGTGTCCACG